>PVIC010021514.1:0-28509 GCA_004025085.1 Thryonomys swinderianus
AAAAAAAAAAAAAAAAAAAAAGTGACCACTTCCACAAAATTCCAGCTGATCTCCCATTTTAACCAGTAAACGTGTTTCCCATGCCCCAAACTTGCTTTGTGTTGTGTATGTGTGCCATCTGGTGGCCAGATTATTTCATTACACAATAATCTAAATGGATGGTTTCATTGTAATTTTATTTCATTGTAATAAAATATTTTATTTTTTTGCTGTACTGAGAATTAAGTCATGTCATGTGCTTGTACAAATTCTCAGTGTCAATTGCAATCATAACATGTATATAAAATGTACTGATAAAGTCGATTTTTAAAAATGAGATCTTTTAAAAAAATCATAGTAGCTATTAAAGCAATTAAAAATAGGCATCCAAAGACACAAGAACTATATTTGTGTTTGCATACATCGAGTGTATTTTAATGTTTTGTGATGTGCAAGTCTTTACATCCTTGAATTTATATGTTCCATGCCCTGAAGTGAAATTCAGGTAGGATTAAAATATTAACTGGGCTACACAGAAAAGTGCAATGATCCTATTTAACTACCTCACTGATGGCTCTCCCAAGACTCATGGGAGACTATGTACACTTGTATTTTTAAAAATTGAATTCTATTTTGGTACATTTTATATACACATCTTGATCACTCTCAACAATGAGAATTTGTACCAGAATATGACATTACTTGATTCTCATTTTTCCCATTCCCCTACCCACCCTACAACCCCGTGCCCCATATACATATGATTAGTTTCCTTTTTGACATCACATTTTTTCTTTCCCCTTTTTACTTATACCTACCCCCATTTCCCTTTGAACATTTTCTATTTCATAATATCTATCATGCATTCTAGAGCTCATTTACATCTTCAGATTCTCATACCAGAGAAAAGTTATGATATTTACACATCTGTGATCTATTTACTTCACTTAGGAGTATGTCTTCAAGGTATGTCCATTTGAGTATAAATGACTCAAACTTGTCGTTCTTTATGGCAGAGTAATATTGCATTTTATTAAAAAAACACATAGTCTTTATCCAGGCTCTATTTGATGGCCATTTGGGTTGTTTCCAAGATTTAACTGTCACAAACTGAGCTGCTATAAACATGGGTGCACATATGTTGCTATGGTATAAATTTTTTAATTCTTTCATGTATATACCTACCAGGGAAATAGCAGGGTCAAATGGGACCTCTGATCCTAGTTTTTTGAGGAATCTCCACACACTGATCTCCTCAGTGGTTGCACCAGCCTACATTCCTACCAGCAATGGAAAAGGATTCCTTCCTTCCCACAGCCTCGCCAGCATTTGTTGCTGGTTAATTTTCCAATAGTAGCCATTCTTTGTGGAGTGAGATGAAATCTCAGTGTTGATTTCATCTGCATCTCTTGAATGATCATTGATGTTGAGCATTTCTTCATATGATTCTTTGCTGCTTTTACTTATTCTGAAAAGTGTCTGTTCATTTCAGATGCCCATTTTTGAATTGGATTTCCACTGTCCATCCTGTCCCACAGAAGTGAGGCACAGGAGCTGCTGGTCACATGGCCTTCTGTGATGTGTGACTTTGGAGGGGTGGTGGGATTCACCAGGAGCCTGGGCCAACCAAGTGGGAAGACTGTGGGCAACTTGCCTGAATTTGGACGTGCCTCACTTCCTACCCACCAGACTGAATGTTTTTTTAACAAGGTATTTGTCAAGGACGTGGTAATTCCATTTATAGTCTCATGCAGTTGGGCCTTTTCACACCAGCCTCTTGGAATTGTGTTTGGTGTTCCATGAATGGACCCAGAGCGTTGACCATGGAGGAGCCTGGCACATGGCCACCTGCACTGCAGGCCTCAGAACTACTGGGAGGGGTCAGCCTGCGACAGCAGCAGCAAAGCCCTTCCCTCCTGGTGGGGCAGATGGCTTGTCAGCATTTCACGCTTGCTGGCTGGGTGAGCAAATCAAAGAGCACCCAGTTATTGTCACATCTTAGTCATGAATTTAAACGATGGTTCTTCTGCCTTAAAGAGTTTGGCCATAGGCCAGTGCAGTACAGATGGTGGACTCTGGAGTTGTTGGGGAGGGAGGTTTGAAAGTGCTGTGAGCCCATTCTAGAATTCTTTCCAAATTCTTGTGCTGAGCAAAGAATTGAACAGTAGATGAAGCATCAAGCTTTTGTATTTATTAGAGTTGTTAAAAGTAGGATTAAGGCAAGAAAAGAAATATGCTGTGCACAGGGAGTGCAGGCAATTAAAGCAGGAAGGGAAGTACACTGTGCAAAATATATATTTAGAGCAGGCTCGTGCAAAGGCTCACAATGGCCACGAGGTTAATGGTTGCTGTCTTGTATGCCCATTTTGATGTGAGAGGTGGGCCATCTGGTCAAAACCGTGCTAGATCCTGTGCTGGAAGAACTGAAGACAGCATTCTTTGACTGGCCCCAGGTGCAGGCCTTTGCAGTTGTTCTGTGCTTTTCCCAGATCTCCATGATTGCCAGGCCATGCTCATCTGTCTAGCCACTTTGTTATGCCCTAATCACCTGCCGAAAAGTCAGAATGTAAGGATTTAGTCTAGGTACTTTGTGGGTCCTTAGGTAAATTCTTAATTTCGATGGGGTAATGAAAGAGTCACCTTCTTTAGAGTATGAAATGGTCGCACTCACAGTATAGAATGGTACGGATGGAGGTGGTAACCTCCTCCCAGGAGTATGGAATGATAATCATGGGAGTAATACCTCATGCTCACTTAAGTGTGGAACTGTAAGGACGGGAGCACTACTTCATGCTAATGAACAGTGGGAGCACTGCCTCTCACACTCATAGAACATGGAATGATAAGGACAGGAGGACTACCTCACACCCCCAGAGTGTGGAATGGTAAGAATGGGAGCACTGCCTCACCACCCTGGAAGTAAACTAAAGACAGGAGCAGTGCTTTAGCCATAAACTTGGTGTCGCCTCGGGGTGTGGCAGTGCACACGTGACTAGGGCTGTGCTTGTCATGCACAGTGTCCTGTGGGCACGACACTCCTGGTGTTGGAGGGAGGGAGGGGCACATGCTTATTCCAGGGTCTGTCTGGTCTCCTTCCTCCCCAGGGCTCTGGCAAAGCTCAGGGGCTCCAGTGTTCTCCGCACTCAGCTCCAGGTTCCCAGTGAGAATGGTGTGCCCATTTCCACATTCCCCAGCACCCACGGGACCCCTTGCGTACTGCCTCCCTCACGCACAGGCCTCCAGTTTCTCCGATGCCCTGGTATGCAAATATCTCTCTCTATGCTCTTCTGGGCGGAAGGGTTGGGAGGCTTTCCTGTAGGCCTGCTCCCCACCCCGAAGTGCCGCTGCCTCCCTCAGGGTGCCCAGTCCTCTCTGGAGACGGTGCCAACACCAGGCCTGGGGTGTAAGGGGTGACCAGGCCAGGAGCAGGCTGGTTTCCCTTTCTCAACACCCTGATGTGGATTTGAAACACAGGTCTCTTCATCTTCCTGTGTTTGGCTTCTCTATCCCCTCTGCCTCAGTGTACCTGCTTCCCTCCACTGAGCATACCTGAGACTCCCTCACAGCCGCTACACACTTGGCCATGAAAACTGCGAGCCATTTAGCAGCTGAGGGAAGGAGGAGTGATTTGAATACTGTCTGTGACGTCCCTCTCCACCGCTCAGTCCGCACACCTCTGATGTGGCTTAGTTATGTGTGCAGCCCCAGCTGGGTGCTGCTGGACTTGGTTGACAAAACAAGATCCAGGTGACATCCGCGAGAAGGAGCTGCTCAGACCCGTGTGGTCTGGCCATTGGCCACAGAACGATGAGGCAGGTGCCCCGGTGGTGACTGTCCCTGGCTCCTAAAGGGCAGGGGCCCTTGGTGGGGATGTTGAATTAAGAAGAGATGAAAATGAGAGGGAGGCGTGTGTGGTTCACATAGGGTAAAACTGTTCTGAAGGATTTCTGACTTTAAAGAAAAGCTTAAAAGCTGAAATTTTAAATCATCTCTTCTGTTGTGAGCATAGAACAAAGCTGTTGTTTCCCAATACCCTAGATCCACTTGGGTGGCAGATTTATCGTCATCTAAGGGGCTCAGCTGCTAACTTGGACTTGCCTCAGGTCCAGCCTGGGTAAGCTGGGCACTGACCTTACATTCTGGCCACAGAGGTCCTGGGAAGGCTGTGTCTGGACCTTCCTGCCCTCTGGCTTAGTGGGTACATGTGCCTGGCCAGATTGTATGTGCGTGTGGGCTTTAAGGTGTAAGCTGGTGCTTCCACGTGCACTTCTGGGATTTTGAGTGTTACGTTGAGTGTTCCAACTCATGTTATGAGTTGGAAAACTATATGCATATTCAGGTCAAAGTCATGGCAAGACTCCTGAAATATCACACCCCTGAATTAAGGGAAATTTCTGAAACTAACCATACAGTTTCCAGTGGAGATGTTTCCCATCTCAATTTAAATTTTCTAAGATCTAAGGCCACCAGAAAGGAGCTAAATAGGACTTTAATATCCGCATAGCCTGTAAATGCCACACAGCCTCCCCGATCAGAGAAGCCAATGGGTGATGGTGACCCAGTCCCTTTGGGGGTGGAGGGCAGGGCCTGCAGCAAGCTGCCAGCTGTCATCAACCTCAGACTGTCACTTCAGCATGGCCAGAGGAGCTGCCAAAGAGGCAACTGCAGGGACACTACAGTGCTTTTCTTTACTTCAGCCCAGTGTCCAGCTATAAAATTTATACCAGGGCATGCGTCCTGGTGTGCGGTGGTGACATCTGTCCTGGGGCAGCCCCCCCCCCCAACAAACCTGCGCCTCACACTCTCGCTGGCCTTTGGATTGCAGCTGTGCACCCGGCCTGCTGTGCCCATCTGCTCAGTCTGGATCTGTGGTCCTGACCCCAGCCTCTGTCCCCGCTGACCTCTTGCTGTGTGTGTGGCGTCCTGGTGGAGCTGGGCAGGCGGGAGAGAAGGAGGCAGCAGTGAGGCTCGGGGCGGGACACACTGCTCACCTGGCCCTCTCACCCTGCCCGCCTCGCTGTGCTGGTGGGAACCCTCCCTGGTATTCACTTTCCCCAACTATTGTGGAGCGGCCTCTCCTGCTCCCCATCACAGTCATGAGGGCCCTTCCCAGGAGACATCCTGAGGTGCCCTTTTTGTCTTTGCAGCACCCTTGGGGGCTGCCAAGTGGCCCATCTACCTGTCCCCTGTGTTAATCAATGAGGGACAGGGCGGAGAACACTGGAGTCCCTGACCTTTGCCAGAGCTCTGGGGAGGAAGGAGATAGGTCACCACCTTGTCCCCGAATCCTCCTCCAGGTCCTCACTTGGAATTAGTGCTTTTCTTCTCTGAGTTCACACAAGACCCCTCCCTTGAGCTCTGTCCTGAGCCATTAATGGCAGGGAAAGAAGCTTCCTTGCCCAGGGAAGAAGAGATCTGTGCCACAAAAATGCAGGATTCCATGGAAGTGAAGGGAGAAGAGGGCAGGGTGTCAGCGTGGTTGGAGTGTTTCTTTGTTCAGTGACACTCAAGCTGGAGTGCGTCTCAGAACCAGCTGGATGGATTGCTGAGTCCAAACTCCAGACTTCCTGATGCAGGGTCGGAGAGGCCATAACTGGCACTTTTAGTCTGCTCCTTGGGAAGGGAGCACACTGGGAGATCTCTGTCCTCTGTGAGACACAGTCCCCCCACAGCGGTAGGGCACTGGGGAGCTCCAGTCCCAATGTGTGTTTCATGAAACACTCTTTTCAAGATGTGTGATGAGCCACTTTGGAGCAAATAAAGTCTTCGTAGAGGCTCAGCTCTCACATCAGTTACCACATAGCAGTGCTATTTCAGTGACCTCCAACATCCCCCTGCGAAATACTCAGACAGTACAAAGGGCAGAACAGTAGCTTTGTACAGGAGAACCCAGCAGATACTTCCTGAGCCAGTGAACATTAGGAATCAGTAAGTGCAGGACAAATCAAGCAGGTGCTTCCAACACGTTGCCCCAAGAAGGTCGGCGTCACCACATGGTCGTGATCCCACCAGTGGCTTCGACCTGACTCTCGGAGGGGAAAAACCATTTCTGTAATAAAATACCTAAGAACATCAAGAGGAAAGATTTCTTTTGACTCAGAGGTTCAGAGCTTTCAGCCTATGTGCACTTGGTTCTGCTGCTGGACCCTGCACTGAGAACAGGACGCCACGGCGCAGGCTGCTTGGCTCATGGCACCCATGAAGGAGAGGGGCGTGTTCTCAGTGTTTCCTTCAAGGTGCACCCCAGTGATGCACTTCTCTGCGCTGGACCTAGAGCGGCTCCCGAGAGCACCACACACTGCTGCCCACCCCCAGAACACATGGCCTCCAGGGCTTTTTTAAGCTCCAAACTAGCTGTAGTCCACAGGATGATGGGCCCAAAATTCCAAAGATGTCTGTCAGAAAATGTCACCGAGAGACGTGAGGGATTGTTTCAAGTCAAGAAGAATAGGGCACACAGGTGGTGAGCACACCGCATGGTCTTGGTCTTTCCTGTGCCCCAGTGGATGCCCAGGGGTCCTGGCAATCTCTCACCATTCTGAAACTAAATAAGAGCATTCTGTCAATGTCAATGTCCTGAAGTTGGTTATTTTATTACAGTTTATAGATTTAGGGTAATATTTTTCTCAGAAATATTCACTGGCATATATGGTGGTAAAGAGGCATCATGTCTTTTTCAAGTGGTTTAAACAAATATATATATTTGAAGGAGAAAGAGAAGGATACATACCTGAAAATGGGAAAGTATGAAAGGGTATCACAGGATACTTTGTCATATGATTTTATAACTCATATCTGAAATAAAAAAAAAGACAACTAAAATACAGTGAATCACAACAGAAGATTACATCCTGCATACATATAATAGTCAAGTCTACAGCCAACCAGGAAGCTCAGTTCCAACCACCCATATGGGAAGGCAGCGGTTTCCTTCTCAGAGGTGGACAGGTTGTAGGGTCCCCACCCCACAGCAGGACGGAGTAGGGATGGAGTCGGCCAGCAGGCAATTTCTGTGTGAGCAGGTGATGTCACATGAGCAGTGCATGTACCGGAGTTGGTCCCGAGACCACCCATGGCTGCAGAGACCGGAGTCCCTGTGCAAAGGTCGAAGCACTCGGAGGCCAGGAGCCTTGCTGATGGTACAGCATCTGCCACCCATGGGTGACGTCCTGTGTTCCATGCCCAGAACTGCTCAAAACAGAACATTCCACCGTCACTGCAGCTCAGAGGTGCGCAGACCCGAGGGTGATCAGAGGTCTGCCTCATTGCCTTTTTCTGAACTGAGCGATCATCTGGCTAATGACTATACCCTTGATGAGTCCAATGCCTTGGCCAGGGTTCCCGTGTCTACCCCTGCCAGATGTCTCGTGACACCCCAAACTGAGTCACGTCACTGCTGTGGGGAATCAAAAGTATAGCGAAGTCAAAAAGAAAATGTATTACAGTGAAAGGTACACTACCATCCGTCCCCTGGAACACTTCTCCTCAACTCAAACGCACTTCTCCCAGCAGTTTTGAAACTTCCTACAGCCGATTTGGAAGTTCTTTTCCATGAGTGTCTGTAGTTGTGCTGTCATGGTATCGAATTAATTCAAAGCATTTACCTCTCGTGGGGAAGAGGCAGAAGTCACACAGAAATCACCAGAACTGGAGAACAAGGTACATGGGGACACGGCCCATGTCTTTATGCTCCTGCCGTCCACTGGATAGTACCTGACGACAAAAGTTCACTGTCCTTTTTAACCACACCTTGTAAAGATAACTTAGGAGACAAGACTCCCAAGAGTGCTTCAGAAATGACAAAAATGATGAGATAACTGTGTCGGAAGAGAGAGGGAGATTAAGGGCAATGTGTTTTTTACTGTAATACATTTTAAAAGCTCAGGTGTTCACCATATTTTTGATCACCCCTTCTATGCCTACTGTTTGTCATTCTCTCCTTCAGCCACCATTCACCAGGAAGGCTTGCCGAGGGTCAGATCCCGGCCACCCACTCTGGCCTCACTTCTCTGTTGCTCTGACTCTTCTGCAGGCGTTCCCGCCTGAGGGAGGCCCAGGATGGGGTCTCCCCCACTCCTGCTCCTTTACATGGTGGCCTTGCCAGTCACCCCGCACCTGGAGCCTTGTGGAAATGCAGCTTCTGATTCTGTAGGGTGAATCAGGGCTGGGCCTGAAGTTCTGCATTTCTGGCACGGACCCAAGGGAAACTGAGGCAGCTGGTTCTGGCCAGCACTGAGTGGCAGAGGTCTACAGGGCATTGTTAGGGTGGGAGCACATCCTCGAGAGAGAAAACAGCTGTGACAGCCCTAAGCTGGCATCAGCTGTGCAGGACGGACGTCCTGACCTGAGCGCCTCTGTTCCTTTCATGCTGTTTGTTCACCAAGAGTCTCTTCCAAGACATGTAGGGCTGGGTGGAGTCTGGGGAAAAGAGCTGTGTCCCTTCCAAGTTTAAATTTGCATATGAGTCTGTAAACGGAAAACAGCCACACCCTGCGCTTTGTGCTGATGAGGTGGCTCAGAACACTGAAGGCCACAGGGAGAATCGCTATGGCTACCACGGCTAGGAAGAGCAGGGCCTGGGTTGTCAGAGCACACAGATTGCACAGATGGGTTGGGGCCCAGGGTGGCTCTTTGCTGTGGCAGGATCAACAAAGGGTGGGCTCTCATAGATGGCAGCTAGACTCTCTCTTCGTTAGTTGTGTGTCCTTGGACAGGTCACCTATCTCTGGGATCCTCAGTTTTGTCATCTGTGAAGTGTGACAGTTGACTAGGTAAAGGTCTCCTGAGATTCCTTCTGCTCTGCACTGCGGTTAGTCACTTGTGCTGCCCAGGCCGCCAGTGGGAGAGGGTCTGAGCCCCTGGTCACCAGTGTTGATGTTAGCTTGTTGCAAGGGTCCCAGGGAGCTCTGCCTGCAACAGCAGTCTTGCCCTTTGACCCACGAAGTTTTAGCCACTACCGTTCAGAACTGACTGCAATATTCCCTTTATCCACACGATATCACCCTGCAACCACTTCCTGGACAGGCTCCACTAGGCTCAGGGTTCTTGTCTGGAGGCAGCAACGTTTCTCCAAGCCTCCTTTACTTGATGACTTTGTCTTTTGATAATTGAACCTAGGGCCTTACACTGAGCTAAATCCCTAGACCATTTTTTTCCTTAGGATCTTTCTAAGTCACTGAATTGCACAAGCTATGTTTCAACTTTCCATCTTCCTGCCTCAGCCTCATGATCACACGCTAGAAGAAGTTTTATAGTTTCTTTCGTCCCTCTTAAAACTCTGGAGGCAGTGAGACAGGTAGAGTTCTGGACATTCAACTTTGTTGCCTCCTGACCGTATGACCCTGGCTGAGTTGTTTCTGAGCCCATTTCCTCATCTGGGAAATGGTGATGCTGTCACTTACCTGATAGATTTGTTATGAGGTTTAAGTCATGTTTTTAAAGTGCTTAGAAGACTGCTTGGCACCCTGGCATGTAGCAAATCCTAGAAAAGCCAGGCAAATAAGTTGATGATGATGACGATGATATAAGTTCAAAAGAAGTCCTGGCCATCTCAGATGGATGCAATCCAAACACCAAATAATTCAGTTATTCCTACAAGTCTCAAAAATAGGCTGGTTTCTTTTCTTTCCTTTTTTTTTGGTGACAGGGTCTCGCTTTGTAGTTCAGGCTGGCCCTGAGCTCACTGTACAGCCCAGGCAAGCCTTGAGCTCACAGCAATCCTCCTGCCTCTGCCTCCCGAGTGCCGGGATTACAGGCATGAGCTACCACGCTCGGCCGTGTGGTGTGTGATACTGATTGGTGGTGGGCGTGAGTCACCATGCCCAGCACTGTGGCATGTGGTTACCAGGGATCACAGTTGGGATCTTGCGCTTGCAAGGCAAATGCTGGAACCCCTGAGCTCAATCCTCAGCCCTAGGCTGGGTATTTTTAATTATGTTGAATTTTTAACATTCCTTGCTGTATTCTGTGGACAATGGAAACTGTCATAATGTATTGCTGCCATTCATTTCTAGAAAGTGGATGTTTTAACCAAGAAGGGAGTAAAGGATACTTTTGCCCGTTGCTTTGTGCTGCAGTGTGTGGGGTGTATTTCTCAATGGTCCTGGGGAGCTTATGGCTACAGGAAAATTCATTCCAGGGTCCTGGCTCTCGGCTGCTGGGCCCTGGCAGAGTGCATGAGAGTGTATCCCAGACACACGGATCACCTTCCGAGTGTGGATGAGACAGTCACTCAGTGACAGGCGCAGACCTGCGTCGAATGACAGGCTAGGCAGGGCAAGAATCAAAGACCAGGCTCTGGCAGCTCATCCTGGGAGGCAGAGCCCATAGGGCTGGCTTCCAGATCTGCTGCCATACTGTCCTGAATCACCACACACAGTGGCCTGAATGGGAATCAGGTAGACAATGTCTAGTGCTGAAAGTACTTTGTTATACACAAGAAGCTTCAGTTTGTATTACAAAACACTGAGTTGCAGAATATTTAATTATAGACAAGCAGGTTGAAGAAAATAAGCAAACTCATCACTTTAAAATATAACCACCATTTCTGGTTTGGTACATCTTACAGTGATGACTTATATGCACTGAAGGGTCTTACAAACCTTGAATCACACAATTTTGTAGTTTGCTCTCTTTAGTCATATCATGAAGTGTTATTGTGCCATGGAATACTCTTTGAAATACTTTTCTTCAGTGGCATAATGTTTCATTTCTGGCTTCCCAGTGATTTAACACCAACCTAAGGTGTTTAACATTCAAAAATTATGGGTTCTCAATTTTCACTATTATAAGAAATGTTGTAATAAGCATTTCTTTGTCACATACATGTGGAAAGTCCTTTAGAAGAGCTTAACAGGAGTAGACTGAATGAGTCAACAAGCAGAAACTCTTTTTTACCTCACACTAAATCATGCACCGGGCCGGGTGTGACTAGTTCATTGGGAGAGTGCAAGGCCTTGAACTCTCAACACTGCAAAACAAACCAAAAAAAAAAAACCCCAAAACAAAAAACAAAAAAACTCAGAGTATACTACATTTTTGCTCAAATTGAGCATGGTATCACATAGCAGTAATCCAAGCACTCCAGGAAGCTGAAGCAGGAGGATTATAATTTTGAACCAAGTCTGAGCAATTCAGCAATTTAGCAAGATCTTGTCTCAAAAAGCAAAGCACCCTGCTGGGAATGTGCCACAGGACAAAGGTCCTGGATTCAACCCCCAGGACCACCAAATAAATAAATAAAGCTTTTGAAATACAAAAGGTCAAAATGCAGAAGCAGTTGAATCCAGCTTTGAGTTCTGCTTTGCTAAATTCAACCTCTGATGTCATATTGTCTTTTTATTGGACGTGGTATCAATACATGGTCTTTCAGAACAAAATGGAGGCTTTTGGTTCGGAATTTCTGTGATTTTATTACTCTGTCCTATGTGCTGTGCTGTTGATTTCAGTGTGGTAGTTGCAGTGTCTCATTGCACTTTCTCTGTTAGAAAAGAGAGTTTACCCTAAACTCAAGGGCATTTGGGGTCAGACAGGGCTCCCTGTGCCTGTAGTGCTGATGTGACATTCGGGACACGCCTAGGATGACAAGGAGGATACACGTCATCTGTCCTCCCCAGGCAACACTAGCAAGTCAGATCTGAATCTATGAGTTACTGAGGATAATGTCTGCCCAGCCAAACCCCACTGGGCCACAAGGTGATCAGAAGTAATTTTTAGAAAAACTTCTATGAAATGCATGAGGCTCCAGGACTCGGACACATAGGCAGGCTGGGAAGATAGCAACCCTATGACTTCTCAGCTTTCAGCAATACGGAGTGTCATTGTGTGTGTCTGCAGAAAGCATTCATCACTCTTGGTGGAGAAAGGAACAAAGGCATATGCGATGTGTGGACCTCCCGTGATGTTCCAGGCACTTCCTGTGCTAATGATACCCTGCTACTGTGCAGTGCAGCCCCCAAAATAATTTCCTCCAGAAAGCTCTCTCTGCAGATGTCTGGCTTTGCTGCCCTAGGGTTTCCCTTTCCCAGTTTCCTGTTTTCTGTCTCAGCTGTCACCTGAAGCAAACTCCACCTGTAGACTTACATTTCATCCTGAAAGGTTGGGGAGGAAGCACAGAGCTTCGAGGACACGACAGTGGGACAGACAGAAACGAGACAGACAGGAATGACTCTTCCCGTCAGGCCCTTGGATATGTTTGAAAGGCTGCTGCTGACTTGTATGTAGTAGGTGTGTGTCTTGCATGAAGACTACCTTTCTCATTTGAATTCATATAGAGTCGTGTCATGGAGTCATTGTTGTACCCTAGTTTTTAGAAGACAAAAACAACAGCAAAAAAACCCAACACTTCTCGAAACACAAGAGCCCAAAGGGATCTGTTCTGTCCAGAGGAGGGACTGGATAAGGTTGGCAGGAGGCGGGAGTGACTCAGAACCACAGCCCTGTGCCACCCAAGGGGACACCATCCTGCAGGATCTGGGACACAAATGACTCTGAACTTTGATTCCGTTGGTAGAAAACTAGCCCCTTTATTTTGTTTTTGACGTTTCAGTTTCTTTCCAAAAATTGCAAATGCAATCCCTTGCATTATTAGAATTCAGAGGAAGCCATGGGGTCCAGGCCTCCATAGGTGATATCACAATGCAAATGACTTGCCACCCAATACAGGATGCGCCCTGGCCCAAAGCAGCAGACAGGTAGTACTGTCGATGATGAGCAAAGCCCTCAGTGTGGTGTGGTGGGGACTGCCGTGAACTAGACAGTAATGTCCAGTCCAGGGGGCCTAGCATCCCCAAGGTTACCATGGAGGAAGCCACAGACTGTAGGTAGATACATGGTGGCCAAATCATTCCAATCATCAAGAGCTAAAAACCCACATTTTCCTGTGAATGCTTCTGATTTCGGAAAGATAGTAGTGAACTTGGATTTTCCTAGGCTCCCTCACAGGCCACACAAACCCCACCTGCAGTTGGCGTGTGGCTCATCTGTGGCCAGCCTGTGTTCTGCCAGTGGTTGCTGGCACTTGCTCAGGTGGCATAAAAATGTGCCCTTGCGATCTAGCAGTAACGTTCATGCATTCTCCAGCTGCAAATCTCTGAGGAACTGCCAGAGGGAAGGTCTCACAAAGCTTGTGGTTTTCGTAGAACCCTCTACACTCCTTATCCCAGTGAAGTGTTTCCCCCAAACATCCAGGGCAAGCCAGGAATGTCGGCAAGAAGAACACAGTAAAACTATAGCCACTTCTGAGGGATATTTATTTATAAAACTGTAGCCATTTCTGAGAGGTATTTATTTACTCATCTTTTGAGATAAGGTCTTACTGTGTTGCCTGCGCTGGCCTTGAACTCCTAGGCTCAAGAATCCTCATGGCTCTGTCCCTGGAGTAGGAGGGACTACAGTGTGCCACTGTACCCTATGGTTTCAGGCTTGTAAAAACGAAGAATCTGTGAGGGTTTCCCTTTATGAAGTCCACTGTTCCCTGCACAATTCAGGTTCGAGGGGAGCTTAAGGGTCCAGCCACCCCCACGTGACATCGCACTGCCTGTGACTTGCAGGCCTTGCTCAGTGCAGTTTGGGAGAGCTGTGGCCACACAGCCCGGAAGAGGGCATTTGTTCATCGTCTTTGGCGTATCATCCAACGTCTTCTAGAAGCCACTGGCTTTCCTGTGGCTCCTTCCCTGTAGTGCGACCAGCAAATGGGACACTAGAATGACCTAGGCCAGCAGCTTAAGCATTTGAACTGCAAATTGGTGGTGGGTCCAACTGGAGGCCAATTTTCCCTCCAGATACTTTTTTTTCCTATTTGAGATGGGTACTCCCACCATCAGGACTGACCAAATAAAGCAGTATCCTGTGTCAGAAAGAAGGATTTCCTGTAACTGAATACCTTAGATGTGCAGTGAAGAAGAGCCTTAGGGGCTGTCAATCATCCCGGCTGCACTAGACTGGCTGCCGCCCCCCCTCCCAGCCTGGCCTTCCTGTGGGGGCAGGGCCAAGCCCGGGGCATGCCCCCATTTCCTCTGGCCTGGCCTGTGGGCACATTTCTAGTGTTATAAATTGGAGGAAATGCTTAGATATCTGATAAGTCTTGGTTTCAACATTTCCTGGGGACCTGGAACTAATAATACATTTTAAGAAGAGTTGAATAAAAAGAGACATATCCAACTTTCAGTTACTTCGATATATATTTTATTCAATTAAGGCACATGATTATTTTACACACCACCAAGAAAGAAAGAAAGGAAATGGTAGTAAACACAAAGAACACCCTGCCCCTCCCCACCCCAACCCTCCTTTATGAAACACCCCATTCTCAGATGCCAGGCAGGGCTGGAAGAGCTGTTCTCCGTCCAGCAGCCGCTAGGGGGTGTAAGGCACTGGTTCTTCACTGAGCCCTCGGCATTGGCAGCCGCTGGCCTCAGGAAGAGGAAGTTCAGCCGTGCACGTACGCACTCATCAACCACCTGAAGACAGGCCCAGTGAACTTTCTCATTTCGCCCAGTCTTGAGAGGTTCCAGAGAACCCACACGGTCACCAAGTGTCCAGGACTCACCAAAAACAGAGGAACTCGGCTCGCATTTTCACGCAGCGCGGTATGCAGCACCAGCGCCGTGCTCCCTTGGAGAGCTGGCTGCAAGCGCACCTCCTCTGCACAAACGCCAAAGATCGCTTCCACTTTTATTATAATCAGAAAATCAAGTGTACATTTAAGTAATTGATGTAGAAATCGCATCAGATTTTACCCCATCAGTACTGGAGTGGAAATTCGTGTCCCAGGAAGCCCTGCCGCTACCTGAACGCATTCTGCCGGCTTGACCCTGAGTCTCATGAATTCGTATCTTGTACTGGGCCTTGCTCTGCACCTCTGTGCGGCGATAGTCCCGGGCCAAAGGGCGGGGGGAATTGTGTGTGGGTGTCAGTGCGCTGGGGCGATCCGGATCTGTTCGGCCCACCTATAGGTGGCGCCCCAGGAAAGGGATTCTCCAATGGCTTCCCCGAGCCCCAGTAGTTGGAACTAGAGTCGACGTGTTCCGGTCCTACAGTCCCGAATTCATTGCAACGCGCGGGGCTGCTCCGCACGCGTGTGAGGAACGCGTGAAGTGAATCCCAAGCAGACCTGTCGGGACAGGTGACGCGCACCCGAGGTCAGGGCTGGCATGAAGCCCGGTTCCCCACGCGCCGGGCAACCCGGCGACCCCCACGCGCGGCGGAGTCCTGCCCACCTCCTCCAGCGGCAGGTGGACAGTGTTGCTAGGCAGAGAAAGCCTCGATTGTGTCCCCTGCAAACTGCCACACGCCAGACCTCCTCTATTGTGCGCCCCCATAGAAATGCAAACGAGCCGCGTGCCCCGGCCGCAATCTGCTTGTCTTCACCCCCACCCGGCGCCCGGCCGCGCAGCCGCCTCGCCACGGGCGAGTGGTGGATGAGTTCGGCCTTTTTTGTGCCCACCCTGCAGGGCTCGAGTCTGCACGCGGCGGCGAGGGTCAGGAGCAGTTGCTGTGCAGACTGACCTTCGCGAGTACCAAGGTACTGCTGTGTGCTTTTGCTTTAATTTTCGGGTTCATACAACAGCTCCAAAAACTCCAAATTAAAAGGAAAACTAGTAAGGTAGCAATAAAAATATATGCAAAGCAAGATTCTTTCATGGTCTGCAAAAGTGCATTTCGCAAATTGCAGCTATTAGCAAACAAGGGATTCTGGTTTTTTAAAAAAAATTTTTTTCCTTTTAAGGGCTTAAAAAAAGGCGAGATGAAATCTGCAGGCTTCAGTCTGCGTGGTAACACCCCGACAAAAGCGGCAGATTTGAGGTATTGTTCCCCACCACCACAACCACCGCCACCACCACCCCCCCCCCGCCGCGCGCGCCACCCCCGCCTCGGCGCACCCCTCCCCACGTGGCCTTCTGGCACGAGCCGTCGGCCTGCCGCCTCATTTGCATCAGAAAGCGGGCGCCGGCCAATGGGCGCTCAGCCTTTCGCCAGCTGGCGGCGCCGAGCTAGCCGGCCTATATAAGGAACGCTCGCCGGCGCCCGGCGCACTCGCTGGTGGTGGGCGCGCCTGGCTGCGTCCTCCTCTCTCGTCTGCACTCGAGCTCTTTTAGCGCTCCAGGCTTTTGGATAACTTGCTGCTTATCAGCTGCACCATGACTCTGGAAGAAGTCCGCGGCCAGGACACAGTTCCGGAGAGCACAGCCAGGTGGGTATCGGGACGCTGAGAACGTGGGGTCCGTCCTATGGGATGGAAACCTGCGGGGTGTGAGCCGAGCGCGGAGTGTCAGCGGAGTGTAGGCGTCGTGCCAGGGCTGGGCAACCAGGGGTGTTCTGCGGCTGGACAGTCTGGGTGTCCGCCTTCAGTCAGGACTGGGGAGGTAGGGAGGCAGAGGTGCGGGCTTGCCGGCTGGGTGGGGAGCAGAGTAGAGTACCGGCTGCTGGCAAGAGAACAAGTTGGAGCTTGGGGTCCGGAGTGTGCGAGTCAGAGCTCACGGCGCCGCTCTTCACAGGATGCAAGGCGCTGGGAAAGCACTACACGAGCTGCTGGTATCGGCTCAACGCCAGGGCTGCCTCACCGCCGGCGTCTACGAGTCCGCCAAAGTCCTGAATGTGTGAGTATAGACGCAGCTTGGGCTGGGCGAGGTGACTCGGGTTGGAGATGGAGTGTGTGTGAACGGGGGTGGGGGAGGCGCTTGGAGGCCGCGGGGAGAAGACCGTGACGCGCAGACCCTGACCTTGTGGTTCTCATCTGCCGCGCAGGGACCCTGACAACGTGACCTTCTGCGTGCTGGCCGCAGATGAGGAGGACGAGGGTGATATCGCGTTGCAAATCCACTTCACGCTGATCCAGGCATTCTGCTGCGAGAACGATATCGACATCGTGCGCGTGGGAGACGTGCAGAGGCTGGCAGCGATCGTGGGTGCCGGCGACGAGGGCAGCACGCCGGGCGACCTACATTGCATCCTCATTTCGGTGAGTGTCGCCTCCACCCCCTCTGCGGTGTCTTCGGGGCGCTCTGAGTTGGCCCCACGGTCAGCCGGGCTTACCCGGTGTTGTGCTCTCCTGGCAGAATCCCAATGAGGACGCGTGGAAGGACCCAGCCTTGGAGAAACTTAGTCTGTTCTGCGAGGAGAGCCGCAGCGTCAACGACTGGGTACCCAGCATCACTCTCCCGGAGTGACCGACTCGCAGGGGCCTTGGTCTGATCAACGACGGAGTGACGCCCGGGGCGCCTTGCGCGCTGCTGGCTCTGTGGAGGGGCCCTCCGAGGACACCCGAGTGCGACGTGGAGACTGGCAGGCGGAGGCCTGGAGAGCGAGGAGCAGGCCTCCCCAGGAGGGGCCTGGCCAAGGCAGGGCAGGCTGGCCCAAGCCGAGGACTCTGCTCGTGTCCGGAGCGGCTGGCTCAGGAAGGAGGTGGGGACGTTGGCCACAGGGCCGGGAAGGACCGACTGGCTGGGTAGGCATGACTCAGCACCTGCGCACCTCCTGAGGCGTGGAAAGGCCGGCCAGGCGACCTGGACTTGGTGCAGCTGCAGTGGGAGCCTGACAGACTTCGCAGGCTGCTCTGCTTTTTCAAGAGATCCGGGCAATGTTTCCTATTCTAAAGAGTACTGACTGCCGTTGAAACTTTGAATTTTACAATAAACTTGTCGAACCAAACTTATGCTTTTCTTTGTGGGTAGGGGAACCATTTCTCAGGGAGGTGGTGACAGATGTTTCAGATGATTGCTGGAACTCCATGGAGTTGGTGGCACCTGTTTTCGGCTTCCTGTTGGGCCAGAATTGCCTGCTCCCTGCGCTTGTAGTGGGGGAGGGGCTGCTATCTTGTGGAGGGTTAGGGGAGAACTTGAGCCTGACTCCTGTTGCTCTCCTTTTAGGAAGATTTTAAACTTGCAAGACAGGAGCGTGCTTGAGATAAGGTGTCCCCGAACGGCGGCTCAAAGCTTGCAATCCAATCCGGTGACGGTGACCTCTGCCTCTGCCTCCCCCCACCCCCGGCCCGGCCCCGCCCCGCCCCCTCCTCCGACAGCTGCTTATCTGAGCAGCTTGCCGGAGGCCTCCGGAGGAGCCTTCCTACACAATGAGCGCTGCCTTCTGCAGCTCTGCCCTTTGTGGTCCCTGAGGATGGGGGCAGGCTGCTGCTTGCAGGGACTTTCTCCCCTTAATTGCTCTGACAAAGAAACGCTACGAAGGTATTAATATCAAATACGACACCGAGACTGCGTTCGAGTGTGAGTCATCATTTTGTCACGGCTGTGATAGAACTCAAGATCTGAGCAAAAATTGGATGGCAGCATCTATATAAATAGGCGTGAGCAGTTCTGAGTGGGGCTGGCATCTGCCGTCTCCTATTTTGAGTGTCCTCTGCCCACATCAGAGCTAAGGACTTGCTGCTATTCACAATTCCTTTTAAAGACTTGCGGTGGGGTGGGGGTGGGGGGTGGCGGCGGGAAGGAAGGCTGCCTTTGGGAAAAGATCTACGGGAAAATGTCCTGAGTGCGTTGGTCTTTTTTATTAGGTCAGAATGGGTTGCTTTCACTCCCTGTGCCTGGCTGTAAGTAGCCGCTTTCTGGCAGGGGAAGTGCACGTGGGGCTTGCGTGCTGTCAGCCTGGCTGCCCGGCAGCCTGAGAGCCTTCGGGAAAGGCGGGGTGGAGCGATGTTTTTCTAAGAAGGACATTTTGCTGATTTATCAGCCCAGCCGTCCTTGGAGCGGCTGCTTTGCCTGGTTGAATGCCACTGCTAAAATTCTCTCCAAATTGTCGAAGCATTTGCAAGACAACAGGAAAACCATAGGAGCTTAATTGCTCTGCCAATAAAGAAAGCATCCTGCTTCCCATTTATTTACTCTTAAAAACGTTTACTCCTCCGTGCTGCGGAAACTCAGTGAAATAATTCAGCTGTGTTTGTACCCAACTTTACTTAATGTTTAACCTCTTTGCTGTCCCAAATCTTGAGTTTTCCTTACTGGAGTCTCGTGGGGGTGCTTTCTGGCGAAAGGGCCATTTGCCATAACATACTGTAATAAAACACAAATGGCATAATTACTTTAAAATTACCCTTAAATGAGTAAATTCAGCAGAACACTGAACAAAGTAGACCTCCAGACCCTCCATCAGGCGATGCTAGGAGAACATCGAGTTGGCAGCCCATGAGAAACTTGGCTTCCTCTGGCTGCCGCTTACTGTGAAGCCACCTGTTGAAGCTCCTGGAGTTTGGAGAATTTGCAGAAGGAAGATGCTGGGAGGGGGATGGCAGCTGAAAGTCTCTGTTTCTGTTTCTGTCTCTGTCTCTACCTCTGTCTCTCTCTCCCCCTTCCCATCCCTCCTTCCTTTTCTTGGTGAATGCATGCTAATATATTTAAATAAAGTAATCGAGAAGCCAGCCAATACAATGCATGCTTATAAATACATCATGCACTGAATACCTCCGCTTGCCCGGTGCACTAGTGCATGTATACGCCTCTGTATGTGCTAATTGTCATGTGCGGCTTGAGGCGACCTATGTAGATGGGGAGAGCCATGCCCTGCCTCTAGAAAGCAATGAATAAGTGTCAGTGACAATAATACTTCAAAGCTAATGAAAATGTTTGCTTAACCCCATAGAGAACCACATGGAGTAGAGGACTTGGGACTGGTGAGTCCAGTTCCAGAACCCCTATGTGCACGCATGAAGAATTGGGGTTCTAGATCCTGGAGTGCTTATAGGCTGGCAGGCTGAGTTAGGAAAAAAGGCTATTTTTGTGAGAAAACCTTTTGCATTTATAAAAGTTACATGGGCTCATTGTAGGAAAACTGCAGAATAGTGAAAGAACTGGTAATTAACCTAGTATTGCCCCAGTTGTATGTAGTTTCTTCTCACTTTTGTTTTCCTTCTGGGGTTTGATGACCGTGTAAAATGACAAAACACACATGACATTTTTAGGAAGCTGTCTTTGGGTTACCCTGTGATGGTTTTATTCTGTCCTTTTTATTCATATGCAATTGCATCCAATGGGTAATGGACAACCGTGTAGGCTCTAACACATGAGTGGAAATGTGCCTGTCAGACTGTGATCTGGTTTGGAAGTTGTCTTTACCTTGGAGTCCTCTCCGAACAAGGTGAACCCCTGCTTGCTGCAAGATTCCAGTTGTCACCCGTCTACAGCAGACCTGTTACACACCAGAGCAATGGCAGTCTGGATACTTTTATTAAAAAAAAAAAAAAGTTTTGCACAAGATCACAGCTGCACAAATTTGCACTCACAAGCCACTTGTCACAGAAATGAAATGACAAGGACTGAAATGAGGGCCGTGGGGAACCCTTGTCCACACTCCCTGGTTCAGCACAAGGAGCTATAGAAACAATAGCACAAAATGATTTTTGAGTTTCGTTTTCACAGCTCTATCTCTGTGTTACGCATTTTGCTAAAGCATTCACCTTAATGTAGATTGTACTAGAGGTTTACAAAGAACCACTGGGGAAAAATCGAAAAAGGAATCTTTCAGGGGATGTTGGCAAACACAGCAAGGGTCATGAGGGCACGCGGCTCTGGGAGCAGACACACAGTTTTGTTCTTTTCAAGACTCTTGTGCTTTTCAGTTGGTTTTCCAATGTACTGGCCCCCGGACTCTCCATTTGGGTACGAAGTTGCCTTTAAGCTTCTCTTAACAAGTATGAGTGTTCAAAGAAAACCCCCTTGGCTGAAAGCTGAGTGCCAGGAGGAGGTAACTACCAGGGAGCAGGTGACTTCTAGCCTGCTGGGGTTAGAATTCCTTCCTTCCTTCCTTCCTTTCTCCCTCTCTCCCTCTCTCCTCCCCTTTCTTTCTTTCTTTCTTTCTTTCTTTCTTTCTTTCTTTCTTTCTTTCTTTCTTTCTTTCTTTCTTTCTTTCTTTCTTTCTTTCTTTCTCTCTCTCTTTCTCTTTCTCTCTTTCTCTCTTTTTTCTCCCTCTCTCCTCTTCCTCTCTCTCCCTCTCCCTCCCTCTCTCTCTCTCTCTCTCTCTCTCTCTCTCTCTCTCTCTCTCTCTCTCTCTCTCTCTCTCTCTCTCTCTCTCTCTCTCTCTCTCTCTCTCGGTACTGGGCAGCAAAGCCAGAGCCTTGGAGTCTGTGTGATAGGCTGTCCCCTTCACAGTTCATTCAGGGCTGATTAGTCCAGTCAGTATTTCTTGCGGGCTGGTGCAGTACTGACTCCCAGTTGATCTTGTCCTGCTTGGAAGATCCGACCATCCTGCAGGGTGGGGGTGGGACCCAGAACCCCAGACCCCTCTGCTACCCATTCATCCAGCCTTACAGACATGATGCTGAAGGAGGTGAGAAATGTGAGAGCCAGGGATATCCTTTGCCCATGCTAATTTTTCACATGGTGAGATGCTCGCAACCCACCTAGAAGAGATGCCCTCATTTAGGTTCTAGTCATTTCAGTGCTATAAGCACCATCTCCTGTTTATTTCCTTCCTTCAGGTTTCCCTTCAGTGCGGCCCTTTCTCCTGGTTTGATGATGTGCTTTCCTAGGAAGACTTCAAGTGACTTCCCATGCATTCTTGCCCGCACTCCCTCTCCCCACATCCCCATCCCTCTTATTTTCTTCCCTGTCTTAAGAGCCCCGTCCCTCCTAATCCACTCTCTCCTTCCCTCTTCCCTTCCCTTCCTGTGGTGGGTTGGGTAGGGAACCTACCCGACTGCCTTTCGGGTCCTTCTGAGGTTTGGTGAAACACACTTCTCAGCGTGTCTGGGCGGGTCACGAAGGTGTGGCCTGAGGGCCGGTGGGCCCTTGCTCTCTGGCGCCGTTTCCCTGCTCTGCTTCTTCACGTCACAGACTAAGCCACTTGTCCCTCTGCAGCCTTCTACCTTGAGTCTCTGCCTTGCAGCCAGCTGAGCACGGACTGAATCCCTGTGACCCCATGAGCCGTGTTAAACCTCCTCTTCTACATGGTGGGTGTCAGGTACGTGTCCCAGCTACGGTCCGGACTGCTGATATACAGAGCTTCTGCTTCTCCTGTTCTGTTCCTGCTTCTCTCTGCCTTTCCCACCTCTCCCCCTCTTCCCAAGTAGTGACTTCCTCTGGGCCAAGCCCCTGGGCACTTGGACAAGGAGGAAACTACCTCTATTCTTGCCTATTATTCCCACGAGTTTAACTTGGCCTCGAGGCTCTCTCTGTAGGGGACTGTCCAGCCTGCTCCCCAGCTCCTTCATCTGCATAAGACGCTGCCTCTCTTCCCGAACCTCCACGTCAAGCCCACCACTGCTCTGTCAGTTTCGTTGAGCTACAGGTCTTCCTGGCCTGACAAAGGGCCCAGGGTGAACAGTCTTTCCTGACCTCGCTGGCCCTGTGCCTCCCTCCCTGCTTTCTGCCCCGGCAGGACAGAGTCCTACCTTTGGGTGGTTCTGGTGCCAATGCACAGTGTGGAGCTGCCATGTCCCAGCCTGGGGCACTCGTGGCTCTTGGCCCCGGACGTGCCCTGGCACTCTCGCTCTCAGAATGCTGTGTGCTCTGCTCTGCCTCTCACCTCTGACCCTCATCCCTTTCCTCTGCTCTCAGTCCTTCATTTTTACCTGCCGGGGCCATGTGGGACTGTTCCCTGCTATGCACATCTCTGGGGACATCTGGGGTGGACCGCCAAGCAGCAGAAAGGGTCTCGGTGTGCTACGTAGGGTTGGACACAGCCTGTGGCTTTGTCTTGCACCCTGTCCTGGGCGCCAGTGACGAGAACACAGCAGCTTACTTTCCCACCTATCTGCCTTTCTCTAAACTCCCTTGGCACCTGGGTCGTCTGGGGTGAATGGGACTAAAGCGTCGAGGACCGGCTTAGTCCCTGGGCAGGTAGAGGGTGGGAAGAAGGGGGCAGGAGGTGGGGACCACTGTTCCTCAGACAGTCTCTAGGCAAGAAGCACCGGGTAACAGCAGACACAGGACTGAATTCAACGCCCGGTAACAATCAATAGGGAGTTTCCCCTGTGAGCTCTTCCAAGCCTCGGTGTGGAGCACAGTGTTTCCTGGAGAACACAGTGTTTCAGCTCTTCTGAAACATGACAGAAAATACTTCGTAAGATGTGTGTTGTGGAAACGACAGTCAGAGCAGAAGTGGGTTGCAGGCCATGCTGAAAACACTGTGTGTGCGGGTGCAGGGACACCCTCACAGAGCTTGGCTGCTGGCCTCTCTGGCAGGGTTGTGTTCCAGCACAAAGGAGGAGCTAACATCGTCAGGTTTGGAGCAGTGAAGGTCACTGAAGAGTTTCTCTCTTGGGAACATGGAGGTTGCACACAATTCAACCCAGAAATGAGCAATTTGCTGTGGATAGGAATCCTGCCAACATCTCAGGGACCCTCCCCGAATCCCGTAAGCATCTTCTTCACTCTAATCCGAGACATTTTCATAATTAGGGTCCATGGCAGCAGGTCACATCTCCACCTGTCCTATGTGCCTGGTATCTCACTTGGAAGCTTTTGTCGTCATCCTAGTTGTGGTCCCAGGTGACATCTCCTCAGGACCATGACCGTCTAATGGAGACTCACCCCTTCCTTTCCTCCTGCCATTATAAAATTAAAGGATCTGTGGGTGTGGGTACAGCTATTGAGAGGAGATCTGAAAACAGAGAGATGCTTGCCTGGATCAAATCCAATCAGATGCACCTTTGGAAGAAGAGATTGGCTGGTCGTGGGAGAGAGAATGAGAAAGGTTCCAGTTGGGGGAAGGATTCCACACATCATTGTTGACTTTGAAGATGAGGTAACCACAAAGCAAGGAATAGGGAGACCCTCAGAAATAGCACAGGTGGATTGCAGTTGACAGCCAGCACGGAAACAGGAGCCTGACCCTACAGATGCCAGGAACTGAGTCCTGGCCACATCACCAAATTCGTGGGAGCCTCCTTGGACTTCAGCTAGGCCAACAGACTGATTCCAGCCTACAGGACCCTGAGTGGAGAAGGCACTGCTTGGCCACTGCAGATCAAGACTAGCTTTACCTTACCATTCTCTGGACTGGCCCTGGGAAGAGGAGATGGTGGTGTTGGCACGGGGTCTTCCAGTGTCAGCAAGGGCTTGGTGGGTGGTCAAGACCTGGCTGTGGTGAAAGTCCACTGGTCCCTGCAGGATGACGCAGCTCTTATCTTTGGAGATGCATTCCAAGCCCGCAGGCATGCCTGAAACTGTGTGTAGAACCTGTGAACCCCATATGTCCTGCTTTTTCCTTACAAACATATCTATGATAAAGATTCATCTATAAATTAACTAGGCACAGGAAGAGGTTAACCAGAACTAACAATAATGTGAAATGATCCTAAAAATACAATGTAATAAAGGTTGTTTGAAAAGTATGAATCATTTATTTGTGGAATTTTCCATGTGAAGCTTTCAGACCATACCTGTCTGAGGGAAAACAAAATGGCAGACAGTGAAACAGGGATCAGAGTATAACTATATTGACAACCTTCTATTTTGCATTCTCTCCTGTGGAATCAAAAGCCCAGGGGCCCCTGAGTCATTTACTTGTATTTCCAAACCCTACCCTCCTCATGTGAAAATTCTCAATTACCATCAAATCAAAGGTTCATGTCCGGGAAGAAAGAATTATTCATTCTGCATCTTGCAGGTGAAGAAATGGGCTCGGAGAGGTGAAATTGCTTGTTGCAGGTAAGATTTGGAGGAGTTTGGGGTCTTCTCCTGGGATCTGTGCTTCCTGGCCAGACTCAGGCTCCTCATTCTCCAAGCTGGCCGAGGACAGTGAGGCCCTGAGGGGGTCACTTCTGGTGGCCAGTGCTTCCCTAAGCAGGCAGGTGGGCCACAGAGTTGGGAAGGATGTGGGTGAGAACATGGGCTCTCCTCTTGCCTGCGATCTCTGCAACTCAGCCTAATTTTCTTGTAATACAATCTTTTGGTTACAGCAAAGATCTTTTGCCTGTTGTTGCTCATGGCTTCCTGTTAGGAGAAGTAGACGCATTTGTAGCCCTGGGAGAGGGAAAACAGATCAATGAGATCCAGGAAGAGCCTGTGCCTTGCTGTCTGGAAGCCAAGACAGACCAAACACAGTCAGTTATGGGAACACTAGCTAAGGGATAGTGAAGCTTTTCTCCCCGCTCACAGTGGGTTTCTGATCCTGTAACCACTGACCACCTTTACTTCATACCAGGCAATTGATGTGGTTTCACTTTGTTACCTCAAGAGGGGAAGGGGACTTGCCAGTCTCTATGATTCATTTTTTCAACATTCAGAGCTTACTGTGGGTTGAGGTTTACAAGTCTGTCAGTTATGCAACATGGTAGTTTAAATCACTTCTGACTTCCGACACTATCTCTGCACCCATCCCCACCCTGTAATGGTGGCCTGGGGGATTCTCATTGATATCCTGTCTTCCCTGAGTGGGACAACTCAGGAGGATGTTTTAAAATTTGTGGACTTTTTATTACGATGAAGTAGAGACAAATAGAATTCTAAGGAACAGCACTGATACTGCAGTAAAAGGCAAAATGCAAAGAAAAGAACATACACTTTAGAGGAAATATCCTTTTTCATAGCAAGATTAAAGCAGCTTGGAGTGATTCACAGCAGCAGAAGAATTCATGGAACTCATAGCACTGAGTAAAAATTTCACGCTAAATTTCCAGGAAAGAGGATGCCAATTGTGTACTCAGCTAGCAGGAAAGCCATTTAAAAGCACTGTGTGCTCGTTTTCTGCCCTTGAAGTTTTGCAAATCACTCAAGTTCTAGCTCTGCATTACCAAGACAATCACCAAGGTCAAGTCCAGGGAGCTGGTGTTTGGTCCCCAGAGATCAATGTGGGCCATCCAAGTTAGAGGTGCTGTCATTTATGCCTGTAATGTCTCCCAAAGGATAATGTTTGAAAGACTTTGTCCTCAGCATGCTGCTGTTGGGAGACAGTGGAATTTTTAAGAGGTAAAGGCTGGTCAGAGGTCCTGGGGCTTTGGGAGTGTGACTTTGAAGGTAGCTGTGACACCCTAACCCCTTCCGGTTCCTCTCCTGCTTCCTGGCCATCATTCAGTGGTCTGGCTCCACCCTACACTCCTGCCCTGTCTGTCCTGCCCATTCTGGCATACATCTCACCATGAGCCCAGAGCAACAGGGCCAAAGACCTTTTCTCTTATGGATTGATTATCTCAGGTATTTTCTTACAGTAACAGAAAGCTGAGTAACACCCCCCATACTTCAGGAAGTGCAGATGCCCATGGTGCCTGTGCAGGATGTGCAAAAGGGCTTCTGCTTTAACAGTCACAAATGGGAGCCAGCAGTCACTCTCTTGCCAGATGACCTCTGGGTATTCATCTGGGCATTTGCTACTTCTCTAAAAGGCCCAGTGAAGGCAAGGTGAGAAACTTCCAATCATTTGGTGGGAGCTGCAAAAGCCAGAGGGACAGGTAGGGAGTGGAGTAGCAGGGAGCCTCTTTAGCCAGGTCCCTCAGCTAGCTGGAGCTGCTCAGACCCTCAAAACTTCAAATGCCTTGAATTCGAGTCAGTTTGACGGAGAGCCATGATTTCCCTCTGGCCAGGTAGCGCTCACCAGACTCAGGGCCTGCTGTGTCTTGCTCATGGACTTCTAACCTCTGGGAGTTGGGAGATATAAATCTTTGTTGTTTAGAAGCTACACAATCTGTGGCATTTTTGTTATAGCAGCACAAGGGATCGAAGACAAAATCTTAAAGTCTGAGTCTGATCAGAACAAGACTTGGGTGTACATCATATGATGTATAGCTTTTGCTTTTGTTTATCAGGAAAGTGGGGCACAAATATAGAAACCACACTGCAGTGGTTGGGAATCAGGGAGGGGAGACTGTCTGCTGCTGGCAGCTTTCCTGGGATTTAGGCTAGGTTTGGAATCTCACGCATCGCTAGCCATGTAACGGGAAGGCAGAACCTGCCTTGTCAGGGGCATGGGTACTGGGTGAGACAGATACAAAGTGCTTGAAATGATTTCTTCATAGGGTGGGTGGCAGTGACTGCCGGCCAAGGGTGCTCTGGTTTCCGTAGTGGGTTTTTAGGGTGAAGATTCTTCCTTGCTCCAAAAACACAGAATGGACTATTGGGAAGACCCTCGATAAGTGCTAAACTCTAAAAGCCACAAGGGTCCCAAGGTCTTTTTTAAAAATTGGTCTTGTGAACTGGGCACTTCATCTTCCTGTCCCCTGCCTACTATGCCTAAAGAGCTTTTCTTTCTTTGCCAGAAAGCCCAGGTTACCTGGAGGTGGGCGGGTCTCGTCGTTGGACTCCTCTGCCTGCTTTTTGCAGACTCCTTTGCCTGCTTTTTGGCTGCTCTGGCCACTGTAATCTTTTACCTGGTTTCCTCAGCTCTTGTGAAGGTAGTTCCATGTGTGAAGCTGTTCCAGCTTGTGTGTCTTCGGGGAGATGATGTCTGAAGGGTCTTACTCAGCTACTCTCTTGCTCTGTCTCCTCGGCCTCAGAGTCTCCCGGGCCCTGTGAGAGCAGCCTGTCTCCTCTCTAAGGTGCCCTCACCCAGTGGGGTCTCCTGCAGACTGCGAGGTGCAGGGCAGCAGCTCTCCAGCAAGTCCCGAGGGATATTGATGATGTTGCTGGTCTACGGAGCACGCTGTGCTCACTGACAGGAGAGAGTACTCCCACTCCACATGGCCTGGGCATTAATCTTGAATTTAACCTTGGCAGGACTTTCAGCTTTCACCCACAATGGCCAGCCCCCTTGGTCTAGCTTCTGAGATAATCTGGGAAGAGGAAGTTCTGCCAACTGGATGGGTGCCTGGAGGGAGAGGTGCAGAAGTAGAGGGGTGAGAGGACACTGGTCCTGACCTTGGGTCCTTATTAGCCATGCAACTAGAACTGGGGTTAGGAGCCAGTTAAAGGGAGGTCTGCATTCTGAATTCCTTCCTTCCATCACTTCCGGGATGTGACCTCAGGTTCTCTGGTACCTCTCTGAGCTGTAGCTCACACGGTACCTGGGGGCTCTGTGACTCAGGGTGTGATTGCTGCTGGCCTTCCTTCCCTCAGCATCCCTAGAAACCCACCGGAAGCCTCTCGTTTTGTGAGCATAGGACTGAAGCCAACAGGCCTCACTCAGTTATAGGATGTCACTTTCCTGCGGGCCCATTGTATGTGTTATCTCAGCTGTGCCCTCTGACACACTTGTATACACACCAGCACGTGCACACCTGCTCACACACATTCCCATGTCTGTCTAGAGTGAAGCCCAATCTTTATTAATTGGCTCAGCAGGACATGATTCTGTATACAGACAAACTTAAAGAGCCCACTGCAAGATGACTAGAGCTGATATATCCTATAAGATTGCGGGGTCCAAAAAGCAACACACAAGAATCAGTAGCTAACAACATGAAGCATTTGTCATTTTGCCCATTTTATGTTACTTAACGTAATGACCTTCAGTTCCATCGATGTTGCTGCAAATGACAGGATGCTATTCCTTGTATGACTGAATAATATTCCATTTTGCATTTAATACCAGATTTTCCTTATCCGTTCATCCAGCACCAGTTACGTTGGTTCATTCCACATACTGGCTGTTACGAATAGTGTTGTAATAAACCTGAGCATACAGTTCTCCTTTGAGAAGCTGATTTCA
>PVIC010021515.1:0-28505 GCA_004025085.1 Thryonomys swinderianus
CGTGGCTGTTGTCTTGTCTTCAGCTTGGCAAGTGCTCGCAGGTGAAGGAGGCCCCGGAAGCATGGGCTGACTTCCAGGAGAGAGGAGAGACACTGTCAGGCTGGTGCCCCCGTGAAGAATGTACTGTGACGGCAGGGTGAGGAGGAGCAGAGAAGGAAAGGGGAGAAGCACAGGTCCGTAAGGGGCACAGAGCGCTGGCACTCCCATTGGCACCTCAAGGAGGATGCTCCTGATCCTGAGTTGCTCCTGAAGAATGCACTACACAACTGCAAAGCAGCGCGGAGCAAGTGCAGGCGGCCTGATGGCTTGATGGTGTCTCAGCTCCCAGCACGCGCTCTCCCAGAGAAACCTGTGCCTGGCTGGCAGGAATGTCGCCCAGCTTTCTGTTCACTCTGGCACTTGTCACACGCCCTCTTGTGTCAAGCACGTCCCTTTGGGACCATGCAGGCTTGCTCGAAAGCCATTCTTGATGCGAAGCCAAACGGTCTAATTGAACAAGATTTTATCCGAACAAAGATATGCTGGTTCTGTGTGTCCAGAATCTTCCAGAAGAATGATGACGCCACAAGGGGCTCTTCTGACTGTTTTTGCAAACGCAGCTCTTCCAACAGAGGCTTCCCGCCAGCAGAGCCTCCCACTGAATGCCCTACTTGCATTTCGGAGCAATCTGCCCTTTGATTTCCAGCTTGAACAGAGTGAGAAGAAAGAGAATGAAAGAATGGAACCGAATCTCCCTGCCAAGCACAGTGTGTGAACAAGCCAGGCCCCTTCCCTGCCCTCTTCCCTGATTGAAACACAGTGCTTCAGGCTTGAGATTTATGTGTTGGGAACTAGGCAAGAGTGTTTTCCGAAGCACTCGCCAAAATGCTGAAACCAGTGTTTCCCCAGGAAGAGCCATTGTTGCTGTTGTCTGAGTGCCGTTTCTGGACAGTGAGCATGCCACACGGGATGAAGAATGCGTTTGCTTCCTGATTCTCAGCCTGTGGAAAGGCTGCTGAAATGTGAACTACACACCAGCACCTGCTCCCCTGGGAAATGCTCCATAAAACATATGAAGACATTGTAGCTATTTTAGCAGGGCCGTGTTTCAGGCTGATGCTTCCAAATGCAGCAGCCAAGGATAACACCTTGCAGTCAGGGGGCATCACCCAGAGGCTTTAATTGCTGTGTGATACCTGGGCTCAGCCTCTGGAGTCTCACCAAGTTCTCCCCTGTTCTTTCCACTTGGTAAGTTAGTGTAAGTGTAGGTGGCCCAGCAGGAGCCACACACCCTCCAGAGGTGTTATCAGTACCAGGGATCTGGGATGTGACACTCTGGAAGTTTGTTAATGACAGAAATGTCAAAGCTTTTGTGTGCTGGGTCAGGTCAAGGTAGAAATTACTTTGGAAAGCATGGTTTTCTTTAGAGCGTGGGAGACATGGGACTGTGACAAAGGGGTGACTTTCTGGCTGCTTCAAAATAGGCTGATGTGAACTCTTGCAAGAGTATAGTTAGGGTCTCCTTCACAGGGACTACACAGACCAAAGCATGTGATTATATCTTGTGATGGTTGTGGGGGTGGAACCAGAGTCATTGGGAGTGTTTTCTATTAATGTTTCTGTATCTTTTTCCCACCTTATGTCTGTGCCCCAGGCATCATGGGAGGTAGACCTAAAGAGAAGCTTTCCAGAGGCTGCAGAGTTTAGAAGACAGATGGGAAGGTCTGGGAAGGAAAGAGGAGGAGGAGGGAGAGGCACAGACAGTAGTCGAGGCTGAGGGTGGGTGGGATGTGTACATCTCAGGGTGTGAGGACATAGTGACCTTTGTCCTTCCAGACCTCCTCCTTCACTGATCCCCTGCTCTTCTCAGAAGCCTGGGAATTTTGCATGTGGTACTGGAGATGGAACCTGGGGCCTTCACACCGGGCAACACCTGCAGGCCTTCTTAATTTTTAATTTTGACATAGGTATCTCTGGGTCACCAGAGTTGGTCTGGAACTTGCAATCCACCTGTCTTGACTTTTGGAGTGCTGGGATTATAGATTTGGGCTGTCATGCTCAGCGTCTACATTTATAAGGCTAAGGCTTTAGCCATGTAAGAGAGAGAATTACGGTTCAGTTTTCACTTGGACTCTACCTGAGTTAACAACCCATGACTAAAATGCTGAAGATAAATACAACTTCTTACCTGGAGGCACAAAATGCTGAGTGCTAAACCACCTGGGCTTTTGAGTGCAAACACTTGGGTTTCATATTTCTTCACTTTCTTATTTCCACACCCCTTCTGAGTCCCAGTGTGTCATTTATTAGCTCCTATAGAACATTCCATCCTGCCTGGGGCATCACATTCAATCAACAATATTCCCAAAGAAAATGAACTAAATTTAATGTCAGAAGAACCCTTTTAAAGTGAGAGGAAAATCCCAGGAAGATATTGTTATATTTTCTTGGAATGCAGCTGTCCTTTTGACTGGATTGAAGAGCCACCATAAACAGATATTCATGACTTCTGAAACTCCTGGTTCATCCTAATGGGCCACAGGATGTGTTTTCCAGAAATGTGTGAGATTTGCTCATATTTGTGGGAAAAACTGGGCATGCAGAGGGAGATTGGAAAGAAACCAGTTTGGTCTTTCCTTGCTATGCTCATTTCGAGTTGAGTTCAGCTCAGCACATCTTGGAGGTGGAATAAGTTGTCTCTCCAGTGTGCAGCTTCACTTGCTGACTAATCAGTGGATACTGCTAGGGACCCTCAGGCATAACCAGAGAAGTTGGAGCCATAAATGAAAAGCAAATTCATAGGGTTTGGGTGACTTGAGCAAAATAATTTGATAGCACATCATACTAGGGACAAACAAGGTGTCCTATGGACTCCCCATATGATGACTTAGTTCAAAAACAGAGTGGTTCATGGTCAGGTGGTTGTCCCAGGGAGGGAGAAGTATTCTTGGGGTCTGGTAGAGTGCATGTTCTGAGGGGTTTTGGTAAGTACGTTTCTCAGAATGGTAGTGATTGAAAAGGAATCATCTGGTGCTCAGAAAGTTCTCAGAATTCTGAGGTGTGTGGAGGGCAGGAGGCTGGGATGTGGTTAGAGGTTACAAACCATACACACAGGTGTGACCTAGGCATGTAGGCAAGGATATGTGGACCTGTGGAGGTGAAAGGCTCACTGATCAAAATTAGAAATGAGGTCTTTTTATGGTTAACTCTTTGGGGATACAGACCAGAGGCATAGAAAACCTATACAGTGAAATAATAGCAAAAAATTTCTCAGATCTTAGAAAGATAGAGGCATCTCAGTACAGGACACATTTGAGTCCAAACACACATGGAAATAAGGAACCTCTTCAAGTTAGGGTAAAAATGTCAAAAGCAATGAATTGATATTAAAATCTACATAAGAAAAATGCTCAGTGACTTATAACCCACCCAAATAACAGCAGGTGTTGCACCAGAAAGGAAAGCAATAGTGTATTTCTAACTCTGAAAGCAAATAATTGTCAATGCAGATTACCATATCCAGAAAAACTATCAGAATTGAAGGAGAAACAAAGACTTCCCCAAATAAGCAGAAACTATAGGAATTTGTGAATCTATGCCACACTTCAGAAGATACTTACCGAATCGCTATGTATAGATAACCACTAGACTGACATGTGACTATTAGGACTCAAGCATTACAAACGTAGCTCAAAGGCAAAAGTTATCTTTCGATAAATCCCTGAATGTAAATGTTCTTAATCTTCAATTAAAGTCACGATTGCCAAGCTGGTTTAAAACCTAAGACCCAACTATGTTGCCTAACAGAAACACACCTCATCCACAAATGTACACACAGATGGCATGTAAAAGGATGGATAAAGATACTTCTCCATGCACTCTTTAAACAAGTTTCCTTGATTTCATCTGAATTCACAGGAGTTTCTCCTGAGTCTGTTCTGCCAGTCCTCATCCTTATCCTCTCCCAGTCCTGTCCTTATCCTCCCTGTGAGGATGCAGCCTGACTTTCTCTGAAGCCACAGTTCTCCAAGTTTCCATCGCACTAAAGGTGGAGTGTGAAGTGCTGCTCAGAGTACATGAACCTGTGTGTGGTTAATTGCCTCACTTGGGAATCTATCATTACTGAACTAGATGTTCTACTAGTGAGATGATCATCTTGATCTTTTGATTCTTTCCCAACATGTGCTTGGTGCACTGAGTTCCTATCAAATGAGTACCAGCAGGCTTCATTTCATATTGGTTATCTGCTGTCTTCTTCCCTACTTTCACTAAGCCTCTCAACACTTACCAAGTGACCACTATGTGCCAAGATGTCCTGAGCGCTAGCCACAGCATGAACAAAATCACAGCCCGCTTTGAGACACATCCTGCATTTCCACACTTTGCTCCTTTTCTGGCACTGTATTTCCTAGGGCTCTGGTCCAGTCCATGGGACTCTTTCCTTGACAGTCAACTTTCCCTAGATTGACCCGACTTGTGAGCAGCATTCTTAGGCAGTTTTTTCTATTCTAAATATTCTTTCTATTTGGAAATTCAAAATGTACATATAAGTGTGTATCAAATGTATGTGATTTGTAGGTATTATAAAATGAACAACTATGTAATTGTTATCCACGTCAGAAAGAGAATGTTGTTACTTCTCAGAGGCTTCTTAAATTTTCTTTCCTAATCATCACACATTATTCTCTTCTCTTGAGGGAGCCAGAGCTAATAAATACTTCTTTACAGTTTTAATTCTATAACCTTAGCCAGTTTAGTTAGATTTGGTCATTTTCTTTTTTAGTCTGTATTGCTGGAATGCACAGGATGAGTTCTGAGGACTTTGGCATTTCAGTATCGTGCTGAACCTCAGCTGGTTCTGGTTCCTTACTGGTGGGCAGAGGTTGGAACCCAAACCACCAGCCTCACTCCCAGAACCTCTCACTTCCAGGTTCAAGGTGGGGCTAAAATTTGCATTTCTAGCAGGTTTTGAGGTGATTCTAGTGCTGTTCTCATGGGCACACACATCTTCTACTTACACATACGCATCGAGTTGGATGTTTGGTAGATCCTAAACATTTTACCTGTCTCAGTTTTGGGCTGTTATGTAAATGCAGGCAAAAACATAATTTTATCAGTTTTCTATTTCTTCTTTTACCTGTACTCTAAAAGAAAAAATCCTGCTGGGTATCAAATTCTAGAGTGACAGGTATTGATGTTCTCTAGCGGCTTGATGGTATTTTTCCACTGTCTTCCTCTAATTTCCATTGTTCTATTGGAAAATCAACCACCGGTCTAAGTGTTGTTCTTCTGAAATTTCTCTAGACACCTGTGAGGTGTTCCTGGGTCTAGCACTATATTCACCATTTTTCTCCTTTTCCAAATGTATCTCTTCTGGCTCCTAAGACAGTAAAAGCTGTAGTTCACATTGTTATTCAAATGATGTACTTGAAACATATCTAATTCCTTCTGTTCTCATCTCCTCCTTCTGCAATTATCTTATATTGCTGTTATTACCAATCATACCTTCTAATCTTTAGTGAACCCATATTTTATCCCAGACACTGTTAAGCACTGTACTTTTAGCAGCATATTGATCTACCTCCTAAATAACTCCCAGATCCACTTTACTTTCTTTATCATGCTGCCAGCCACCCCACTCACCCTCTCACCATTTGTCCTTCTGGATCAGTGTCTCAGCTGTCTACTTCCGGGTCAGCATATCTTGTGAACTGTCATCCCCATCGCAATGAAACTTGTTCTTATTACATCATTCTGGGTCATAACTGTCTGTTTCCTTGCTACACGGAGAACAAATCTCCTTAAGTGCGCACTGCTCTCCACTGGCCCAGCGTCACCTCTGCTGCTCTCTGGGGACTACAGCGAGCACTTGGCACTCCCTGGTCCATGCTCAGGCTGTTTCACCCTGCTTTTGCTTCTTCTCTGAAGTGCCCCAACTTCTGAGTTCTACCTCCTTTTAACACTAAATTTAAGTGTAACATTTTGATCCTCCCTGTTAGGTTAGACTCTTCTCAGGAAATATTCACTCCCTCCCACCACTCTCCCTCGCACCCCCACTTCCATAAAAGGGGGCACCTGTTAGCCACAAGTGTAGGCCATGGCACTGTGACTTGCTTTGACCCGCAGAAGGAAGATGGGGGTGACTGCATGAGCTTGGAGGCTGGACTGTCAGGGCTGGGCATCAGCCCAAGATGGCATGGTGCACGGTGCAGAAGAGTGCAGACTCCAGAAGAAGACCTGAGCAGAGCCTGCAGTATAGGGCTGCCCAGTGAGCCATGCCGAGCCTGGCTGGTGCACCTGCTGGCCATACTGAGGATACGTGTGATGGTTCTATGCACAGTGGTGTTTGGCATCTGCAGCTGCTCACCCTTCCTCAGACCCTGCTGTCATGCCTGGATCCACTTTTCTCTGTGCCCACTTCTGTATGCCAACAATTAAGTGGTGTTGTATTTTCATTACTTTAGCATTGATTTCTTTTTATACTTCTTGCTCTTCTCTAAACTCCTCGGGGATGGATAATATATTATATTTATTTTTCTATGTCAGTGCTTATAATTGCATTGCATAGAATAGATATTTTAAATGCTTATTGAAAGAAAAGAAAAATGACAACTTTCATTTTTAGCAGTGCTGATAATTACTAACTTGAGTGACCTTCCTCAAAACAACTAAAATTGTTCTATAAAAGGGAAAAAAATCATAGTTTAACAGGGAAATAATGAGCCCTGAAAGTCAACTCTAAAGAGAAAATGGAGAATTGAATGAGACCATCAGTTATGAGATCACCTCCGACTCTGGGAGTGAAGGAAAGTTGCAGATGAATGACTTCTTCTGTTGTAAACAGAGTGACAGGCATTTGGGATGGGAACTGGAGCCCAGGGTCCTCTAGGGAGAGTCTGCCCAGGGGCTGCACACACTGGGACACCACCCGGCTCCCCCTGGATGGATGGTGAGCAAGAACTCTACACATCTGCGAGCCTGAGATTCAGCAGTGGGGAGAGTCTTCCCCGATGAAGCCCATGCAAACCAGCTCCTCCATGTCACACAGCCCTGAGGTCCTGGTGCATCAGTGGCCACTGATTTCAGCTCACACTTGAGTTTTCTAGGCTGACATGCATGCAAGTGCACAGGAGACTAAACATCTCTGCAGAGACCCCATCTCTAACAATGGCTGTGATCAACTGTCAAAGAAATTTCCAAGGAGTTTGGGGTAACAGTTGTGTATGTACTTACTCATAGCATGACCTAGACATGAAGTGTGAGGAGTGACAGCAACAAGACAGGCAATAGAATCAGACCCTTGGATTTCAGATAGAAGGATTGTAATTATTATCATCATGACTTTTATGTTAGAGCACTCACTTTTATTTTCTAAAACTAAAGTGTCTCCATACTTTTTGACTTTGCAAGTTTCTTTCACTTGTCATTGGGAAGAAATCCTGGCATTCCAAATTCACCACATTCTGAAAAACTAAACTGACACTGACAGAGAGGAAGAGGACATTAAGTGGGCTAATGGCCCATGGAAGGGGCTCTCTCTCTAGGGAATTGCCCTCTAAGTTCTACATGTTTTTATATTAATAAAAAGTCAAAATATAAAGATAATATAATTATTGAAAATAATGTAGGCCTGACAATATAGCTTAGCCATAGGGCATTTGTTTAGCACAAATACTGGAAATGTAACATCAATATGCTTAGGGTTTTTAAAGAAATAAAAGTGGGATGAATTGCTGGGTGAGGGTGAGAGAGAGAACTGATTGGGTTGAGAGGTCAGCATCACTAGGAATCCTGATGACATCGTCGTCAATTGATGACTTAACAGTAAATGGTACTTGCTGAGGTTCTGGAATCCAGCAGGTGAGAAGAGCGTGGACTTGGAGATGTTCCTGTCTGTGGAGGGCCCAGCCTGCAGGTCTTTGGTTGTCTTTCAGAAGAGCACTCGATGAGTATGGAAGCAAAGGCCAGGAGGAAGGCAGTGGTGGCTTCAGAAGAGGTGGATCTGAGGGTCCAAAAAGGTCTCTGCACAGACAGCATCGCTGTGGGCTGTGGGCTGGGGCACTGGGTTAAGGCCCCAAAACTAGTCAGCGCTGGGAGGCGGGATCATGCTGTGTCAACACAGCACAGCTCCAGGTCGGGATGGTCCTGAAGGAGGCTCCAGGTGCAGCTGAAAGGGAGGGAAGCCTTGGTCTTGCATTGGGTGAAGGACATGTGGTCTGTCACAGTGTGTGCGTCATTTCTTATCTCTTTGCCCACCTTCTGGAGATGGGCCTGCAGCTTCCCCACACCCACTTATGTCCTGGACAATCCAGGTCCTCTGACTCCTACCCGGGTGGGTGCTTAGCTCCATGATGAAGCAGTGTGTCACCCAGAGGTCCTTGGAGCGGGTGAGCCCCTGGGACTGAGGCCAGCATTTGGGGGTTTCAGTGGGTCCTAAGTGCTCAGTGTGCTCCTGCTCCCCACTCCATAGCAGCTGTCTTGGTTGCTAGCTGGTCCTGTCTGCCTTGGACTCCAGACCTGAACATTGTGGCAGTTTACTTCGAGATGTCTTCCAAAAGTCTCCTGTGTTTGAGGAACTGTGCTGATCTGTAGCTTCACCCCTAGAAGAGTTCCTAGGTGAATGTGCTGTTGGGAGGTGTGACCTGGCTGCAGGTCCATCACAGGTCTCTGTCTCTCTCCTCCAGCCTCTCCCTCACCTTGCCCTCTCCTTCCTGGCTGCCATGACATAAGCAGCTTCCTTTGCCCATGTTTTCCACAGGCCATGAACTGAACCCACAGAAACTGTGAGTCAAGATAAACCTCTCCTCCTTTAGGTTGATGACATCAGGGACCTTTTCTCAGTAACATGGGAAAGTGATAAATATGGAAATTAATCAATTAATTAACCTTGTGCAGGCTCTTTAAAAGCCTCACAGTTTCAAGGTTCCTATTTCAGTTACAAATGCGTCCCCTGGTTTTGCTTCTTCTCTTGAATCCTGAGACGAGAGGAGCATGAGTGTGCTGGGTTCTGACCTTGCTCTGGCCATCCCCGTGTCAGGGTCCCATGCCCCAGCAGCTGCCTTGTCCATGTCCCCTCTGAATGGACAAATCTGAAAGCAAACCCCAAATGCCAGCATTAAGTCATGTTTAACTACTTTCATATCCAGGTTCTAGCAAATTAACTTAAAATTATTCTCCTTTTGAGAAACATGGTCTATCACATATCCAGTGACTCCATGACTCTTGACTCTTTCTCTAATACAGACGTAAAGATGAGGGTCTACAAGGGAGAAGAACGTGCAGCTGCTATCCCTGCAGGGGCCCAAAGTTCACAGATGACCAGGCTCCGGGGAGAAATGTGCAGGGTGTTCAGACTGCCCGTGCTTCTCCTGCATCTGCTCCTGATACTGGTGCAGTGTGAGTGCTGCTGTGGTGGATTATTTAGGGAGTAATTACAAGGAAAAATCTGTATGCATCCTGTGCGGGCTCATCCCCCCCATTATTTTGGGTGTGCATGTAGGTGTCTTGAGAGGCAGAGCTCCTGGATCTGCAAGGCAGCCTGTGCTCTGCACAGAGGCCCTCTCTGCTGGGAGATTCTCAGCTAGTGGATGTACATCCTGGTGAAGTTTGTTTACTGGGCACCCAATATGAAAGGGTATGGATGGTGGTGAGAATCTGTTCTTAAGAGAGCTTAACAATCCAGTTACATGTCTGTGTGCATGGGGTGTGCATGCACGTGAATGTGTCTTATGTGAACATGCATGCTCTGCTTGCTGTTCTGTGATCTGGCTACTTTGGAGGGAGACATTCCCTGCACTCAGAAGCTGCCTCGTGAGATAAATCCTATCACTGCACCTTTGGTCTGCATTAGTCTGCATCTTCCTCAGCTTACTGCAAGGCAAGATTACTTAAAAATAAACACATCTGTTCATATTTTGGGTCTCCACCTGTGAGCTTGGTAATTTCCTCTTAAGTCTCTGGCAGAGTTTTTTCTTTATTTTTTTAAGTGACAGCCTCTGATTCATTATTAAAAACCTCTGAGCTTGAGTCTAGAAGACATCTTTGACTAGCAAATTTAACATTATTTAATTTCCGTGATTTAGGCAATTTGCTGACTTGGGTAATGAGAAAAATCGTAGTAACAGGCACTTGCTCTTTGAGATGGAGCATCTCTCTGTCCTGCGAAGTATCGCTCTAGAATTCCGCTGGATGTCAGAGGTCATTTGGACATTAGCTCGCGAACACTTTTTAACTGTGTTAATGTTCTAGGTTTTTAGCACATAGTCAATAAAGTAGTCTCTTCTAAGTTTAAAAAGGTAATGCTTTTTAAATTTCTTTGGTTGATAGAGAAATCTACCTCCCATTACTAACTTCAGCAATACCTATTATTTATTTCTAATTTTTTAAGTATTAGCAAAATCCTTAAAAGATAACTCAGGGAAGAAATTTAGAAAGTGACTATAGGTCAAAACAGAGATAATGGTTCTTCTCTAAGGCAGGGTTTGAAATCGTGAGATGCCAAAAGTTAGAGGTTTCCTATAAAATCAACACTAAAATTTTTAATACTCAGTTTTAAAATTTCCCCATCATTTGTTCTGGCCATCATTTTTCTGTCCACTCTGCTTTCGTAGTTTCAAGAAAAGGGTCCGTGGGTCGCAGCCCTGCGGACCCCGAAGCTGGGGAGGCCCGCGGTCTCGCAGCCACCAGCGCGCCGTGAGGTGCGCAGCCGGGATCCGCCCACCTCCTGGCCTGGGAGGCTGTAGGGCTCGGCGCTGCTCCCCGCGCCCGGAGCGTGCAGGCTCCACCTCCACGGAGGCTCTATGTCTCCACAGCAGCGAAGACCAAGTTCTCCTAAGGAGGTCTCTTGGACATGGCGACCGACTCAGGAAAGGGTTGGGCCAACCCCTACCCCCCACAGAGGCCCTTAGGAAACGCCCTCCTCACTCTGCCAGTTTCACAGAAGCAGCATCCTCCCGGGTTAGACCTTTTCTGAGCTGACCCTGGGTGGACTGGGGCACACGCTGGACGTCCACATGTACCTGAAGCCGAAGACCCTGGGTGCGGTTTGGCCTTAGGTTTACCTGGCTTGTTTCAGGGCTGGAGGGGCCTAGTGAGTGACATGGGCCATTTTGACTGTCTTTCAGCAGCATAACTCATTTTGGCTGAATCTTGAAGGCAGCCTAAATGTCCATTAACAGATGACTGGGTAAGGGAAATGTGGTGTTCATACCAGTGGAGCCCTACTCTGCCACGAAGAAGGATAGACGATAGAAAATAGGAACATAGGAAGATACGTTGCACAGGAAGAGAAGGGGATGAATATAGGAATTCAGGTGTGTTATATACATGTTTCTGCTCCACAGGAACTGGCTGTACGAGGGCTGTACACATTATGTACTGGAAACATGTACTTATAAAAATAAAAATTTTATAGGAAGAGGAGAACTAGTGAGTTGTTTTACATAGATTCTCTGTTGCCTTTTGCCATGTTTTATACATCTAATGTTTCCTTTGGTCACTCTGTTGAAAGATAAGAAGGGGAATGAAGAGATCATGTTAGAAGCTTTTCAGTATTATATTTTGAAACACTTCAAGCTATGTACTATTCAATAATGCAATAATAGAATGTATAATTTTGCAATATTTAATATAATATAGCAATAGATTTACTAAAGAAATTTAGAGCTATAGCCAAGTAGAAAGAAGGGAAACTACATCATGACTTTACTGTGCAAATAAGACTACTGCTAATATCATGCAATGTTAATTTTCATTCTTTGTTTACATGCAGACATTTTTATGGCAACTGTCAAGCTGTACACACAAGATTTTCTTCTCTGCCTTGACATAAGTAAGCATTTTCTATTTATTTTCACAATCTTCATGAATATTGTTTTAATGCCTAAATATAGCCCTGTCAAAGCAATAGAACCATGTGGGTATTGTTGACTATTTAATTTTTTCCCAAGCAATGCATGATTAAAAATTATATTACTATGAACCTCTTTGTGCAGAACCCATTGTTTATATTTAATTATGTTCAAAAGAACGACTCTATCGAAGGACTTGGGGTCCTTGCAGGAAGCTGCCCCCGGCTGTCCTGGTCACAAACACAGGGCCTCGTACCTCTTAGGCCCATGGCATTTGGTGGGTTTCTGCTGCACTGAACACTTGTGGCTTCATTTCTGGGGTCTGAGTTTCCCAGTGTTCTCCTGCCCACCCCGAGTCTGCAGAGAGAAGCGCATGGTGGACTGAGTGGTGGCTTCTTCTCTTTTCGCCCTTCAAGAGGGGCTCTGGCCAGTGTCTGTAGAAACTCAGTCATGCTGGAGAAATGAATGATGCCTGTTTATTATCTCTCCCTAAATGGTTCCCATTTATCCCTCGAAGGCTTAGTGATTTTAATAACTACCAATCTACTGTGTACTTCCGTTGTTGCAAGTATGTCTGGAGGCGTGGGGTGTGCATGGGAGTCTGGCTCAGAACGGCCTCATGGGCTGTTTCCATGGGAACGGAAGCATAGAGGAGAGAGCCCAGCGCCTAGAAACAGCATAGATACAATACCCAGAATTTCCTCTTCCAGACCTATCATCAGAAACTTTAAAGTTTCAAAACACTGCTTGGACAGGAACAATCTTGTCACTGGAAGGGTCTTAAAGTTTTAGATTGTTCCTTATGGATGTGTACGACTGTGGAGTGAGAAAGGATCCTCACTGTGGGTGTCCAGAGCTTCACGCCTGAGAGGGCCCAACCTGCAGGGAGCCCGAGGGGGTGCAGTGGCTCCTGCCCAGCTACCTGGGAGCCTCCTCGCAGGAGTTAGCTGCACAGTGGACAGATTGATGGCCCTTCGGCCATCACTTTCCCTGCAGACAGTGGGATCTGTTGAAAGCCTTTCAGGGTGCCTGGCTTCTCTCCTCCTTCTCCCTCACCTTCTACAGTAGGAGGAATTAACCACTTCAAAGAGGTTTTGGGTTTTACTGACAGCATGAAATGTCAGTTTTTCCTTAGGTGCAGATATTTTAGGGTGACCTCGGAGAGTCCATCAGAATCTACATCTACACAGATCTTCTCACAGTTCATTTAAAACTACTAATTGCCACTGTATTGCAGGAGACTAAATATGCAAGGGGTCAAGGATGAGGAGAATTAGACTCTAACTTGTTGAAAATTCTGAGGCTATCATTGCTCAAGTCAAGCCCTGGACCATCCAGCTTGCTGATCCAGAAGTTGAAGCTGCCTCTTCCCTGGGTTGCCCTGTTCTGTCCTTGGTACAGAGGACTTGCTTCTCAGGGAAGCCAGGACCACGAGAAATGGCTTCTCCTGCCATCGCAAAGGAGGCCGCGGCCAAGGAGCGGCCTGGTTCAGTCTCCGGATCCCTCTGACAGCTGGGGAAGGCACAGGCTTGCCTGCAGGCTCAGGCTTTGCTCTTGGGCTCATCCAAGGAGATCAAGCTGAAGAGGGTGCTCTGCCCAGTCACTTGAGCAAAACGGTAGTCAACTGCTGCTCAGTCAAGTGACCATCTCAAGACTGCCTGGCCTCTGGGTGCTCAGTGCGGAGCGCCTGCAGGGGGCGCTGCAAGGGCTGAACGGCGACCCTCTCCCTTCCTACAGTGAACCTCAGGGAGTACAGCCGGACGTCCTGCAAGTGTGAGTTTCTTGGGAGCCGGATTGCTCAGGACTCTTTACTGGGAAGTGAGAGTGGGAAGCAGCTTTAGAGGTGTGGGGGAAACAATGCTGGCAAACAGCGCTCCCCCGCCCCCAGCTGTCTGCAGGCTCACAGTGGGATATCAGGAAGCCCATGGGGAAGATTCACTTCAGGGAACCACAGGAAGGTGCTTCACGTCGTTGTATTGTGAGGGCAGCTGCCCACTCTGCTATACAGAATGCAAGTTGAGTAGCACGCCCTTGTGTAAGTGCAAACCTGAATGTACTCTAACTGAAGGAGTCAGTGCCTGATTACAGCAGTCGCTGAAATGTTCTAGAGGTTTTACAGACATTATTTTAAAAATCAACCCAGAGTTTTGTATTAGCATTGTTTTTCTCTTTGACATCACCAACCAGGAACTGCATTATTCTGTTTTTAACTTTTGAGTACAGAATGCTTGATCCTTACATTGCAAATTCCTTTCACGGCAGAGAAACTGAGGGTGGTAAGGAGAAGCAGTGTGAGACTTGCGCACAGCCGGACCATGTTGGGGTCACACACGCTTCCTCCCTCAGTCTCCTTCGGGGCTCTTTGGTGCGTTAGAAGCCAACGTCTGCAGTTCCATGTTAGGCGAGGTCTCAGGTCAGGTTCTCTAGGACAGTCAGCTCTCAAATGAAATGAAAAGAAAATGCTGCAGAACAATGAAATTATTTCATTGTTTATTCTGACTGGAAACAACTCTGGAGGATGTCTTTCCTGTGCTGTGTTTCTCCCTCTCTCTCTCTCTCTCTCTCTCTCCCCCCTCTCTCTCTTATCATCTGCCATCTGTGTGCTTTAGCTTTATTGTGTTAAATATTTATCATTTAATATAAGAAAGTAATAATAGAACGGCCCCCCTTTTCCCAACCATGTTCTTCCTCGGGTAATTACTCTGGCCGGAGCACTGAGCGGCCCAGCCCACTGTCCGGGAGAGCCGGCTGGAGACAGAGTCGTCCAGATGCTGCTCTTCAGCTTTGGATCCCCAGCGCTCTGTGGAAATAGTATGCGGGCGGCAAAGGCATCATGCTGCTTTAAGTCCTGAATCCTTTCGTCAGGAGATGAGCCGCAGAGAGAAAGGAGGAGGGGGAGGAGGCCGCGGTGGCAGCAAAGCAGAATGCTTGCCCCTCTGACCAGCCGAATGTATCTAGGGGATCTCAGTCCGAGGCTTCAGGACAGCGCAGCGCATGGCTGAATCCTGGTTCCGTGTGGAGCGGAGCCAGCTTGCGTGCTGCTGTTGAAGCTGTGGACAGTGCCGCTGCCAGGGCCCTGGACCACATGCTGCTGGCTCTTGTCTCTCAGCCCCCAGCGTTGCTGTCCTGGAGACTTGAGGCCAGCAGCAGATTCCCATGGCATTGGCAGGTGGACTGCGGACAGGCGACTGGCCATGACGGATGTGTTAATGAGCAGTGCCTGGGCTCGGGAGCGGCCCTGCGTCAGAAGCAAACTCTCTCACCTGCTCTGCGCCTGTGAGGTCCCTCTGCAGTGCCAGGATGGAGCCAGAAGGCCCCACCTGGATGCCAGGGCCTTGGACTTCCCGGCTGCAGATCCACAGGCCTCTGGTCTGTGGAGCTCGGTCACAGCAATGGGCAGAAGGCTGTGCAGGACCAGGGTCTGGGAGGCCCAGAGGTGCAGCGATTTCCCCTCTTCTTTTTCCCTGTGCAGTGTGTATCTGTATAAACAGATGGTCCAAGATGCAGACTCAGTTTAGAAGCATTGCCTTAAGCCAGGATTTCTGTCACCTACAAAATGGCACTGAGGGCAACAAGCGCTCTGGAGGGCTGGCAAGAGAATCAGGAGACACGATGCCCATCTCGAAGGAGGAGGAAACTCCCCTTATCCTCTGGGTCTGCCCTACAAGTCAGAGATCGTTATGTCTTCAAGTGCTTTCAGAGTACAACTGCATTACACCATTTTAATGACCCTAAGAGAAACAGCATTTGTTGGTTATTAATCCAGTGACATCTGGGCCTGTCTGGAGTGTCCTTTCTCCCTGCTCTGCCAGCCCTTCCCACGTGGGGCAGCCATTGCCCCCTCATGTGGTGAGACTGGCACCAGCCTGCTTCCTATGGTGAAGAACGTCTTCACTGGGCTGAGGGTGCCCAGGACAGGAAGAGATTGGTCTTGGGACCATGGGCTCAGGGCCGGCAGGCTGGACGTCCCTGGGGCACCACAATGCCCAGGGCACTGAGCAGGGCAGCCCTTGCTCAGTGTTTATTAACAGGACAGAGATTCTGCTCCAAGCTCAGGGTCTAACATGCTGTGCAGTTGCTTCGACTGGAGGGCTCTTGATCTGACCACCTTGTGCACTTATGTAGAGAGATAACTTCCACTTTAATGGCCTCAATGCTGGGGATTGAAGCAGAGCCTTCGCATAGAGCCACATGCCCAACCCTTTCTGAAGCTGTAAGTGCCAAGGCAGGACCTTCCTGAGTCACTAAGTTGCTCAGGCTGGGTATGAACTTATGATCTTCCTACCTCAGCCTCCTAGAGTGTTAGGATTATGGGCACCTACCACCAGGCCCACCAGTTTTCTGGCCCTGAGCCCACGATGAGCCCGCAGGTTACCTTTGAAGCCCACGGAAGCCCTTTGAAGTCATGGTCTTGTAGGGCGCTGTTATTACTCACTATATCCCTCTGTGAAGGAGACTTCTACCTGTTTCTTTTTTTTTCTTTTTGACCAGTTAAACTTCTGCTGATCTACAAAGATTCAAATTTAGAAATAAGAAAAACTTCAGCTCTGAAGCATTTCCTGGTTTCCCCCTCCTGAGCCCAGCTGCGTCTCTGGTAGGCACCATTGGCCGGGTAATCTTGTCTCATGCAGATGTAGATACAGAGGTCTGGGTGGAGCTTGGAGTCTGCCATTTTAGCCGATGCCTGTCTCATGGGGCCAGCCTCGGTCTCCTTGCTCTGTCCTGCACTCTGCCCAGCACAGGTGGTTTTGTGCCCCCAATGGGCTCTTGTCCCTGGCACAAAGCAGGTGAGAGTGAATGCCTGCCGAGCAGTGAGATGTTCGGGGAAAGACTGCGGATTGTCAGCCGGGTGTTTCTTAGACTGCACCCCAGGCCTATTGCAGACAGTGGGTGATGGGGGTCTGGGGAGAGCTGCAGGACACAGCTGGGGCAGGTAGTGGGCAACACGGGCATCTGTGAGTGTGAGGCTGAGGCTGGGTCTCAGGGCAGCAGAGAGGTCACCTGGGCTCCTCTGGGCATTTAGGCAAAGCACCAGAGGTCCTGCTCACAGTTTGTCTTGTGGCTGCCCCCTGGAGGGCGCGGTGGGAACTGACAGGCTTTCAGCCCTGTGCTGGGGCAGGAGGTTGAGCTGCACAGCCCAGAACCACACTCTGTGGTGGACTGTGGCTGAAACAACCAGCTTTTCTGAAGCACAACCTGAGCCATCTCATTTTAAAATATTAACTAAATGTAGATGGAAGCATTAGAAATGAAGGAAAACAGATACAGGAGTAATGAGAACAGAACACAACAGGGAAAAATAACACTATACAAGTTAAACATTTAACTTTATAGTCAGGAAGTGAATTTATAATTGATGAAGTATCCTCTATACTCATAAGTTTCAGTAACTAGGCCCTCTGGTTCATGCACTTTATCTCAGCCTGGGGGATTCCTGGCTGTAGTTCTGGCTCTCCAAGGTTGCTTGCAGTCCAGATTTTGGACGCTTGAGATTCAAGACCAAAAGTTTTATTCCACCTCACTGGTGTGAGTAATTGACATAGAACTCTCTACATGTAATAGGATGCCCATGAGGGAGTGGTGAAAGAAGGCTTTGATCGGAGGAAATGTTTCACCCCCAAGGCTGTCCTGCTGGTACCTATAATATGATAAATCATAGATCAAGTCACTGCTCCTCAGCGGTGATGCTAACTTAGCTTTGATTTTCTATGTGCCCTTCTGCCATGATGTTCCTGCCTTAGAGCTAGCCTTCCATGGACTGAACCCTTTGAAACTGTGAGCCTGAATAAAGGAAACACCTTTATTTGTGAAAGTCTGGTGTTTTGTCCCTGAAGCAGGATAGTTGGTCAATACAGAGCTGTTATGCCTGGAGGGGGGGGCAGCCAGCAGGTGATCACACAGGTGGCACAACCAGTGTACATGTGAGCATGGAGGTAAGCAGGCCTGGTGGCATTGACTGTCACTGTAATAGAGAGAGCAGCAATGCACTGACATGAAGAAAGGAAGTACAGGTGGAAAGTGGCAGAGAGGAAAGGGTTGGGGGACCAGACACAGCCCCAAGATCCCACTTCCATGACCTCCCCAGACACACTGGAAATGTGCTTTCCTGTTTCAGGCCAATTAGGCTGGAAACCACAATGAACCACCACAGTGAAAGCAACCTAGTACCCACCTGGAGTAATGCCTGCCTCCCGGAAGAGCCAGCCAGGGAGGGCGGGCGTTGATTTTCCTTGTGAGACTCCTGACTCAGCCCTCCCCTGGCCCTTTCCTCAGTGTATAATATCCTTGTCTGCTGTAATCCTCTCTCTCAGGTCAACTCTTCCCCTCTCTTCCTGCTGGACTCTGTCCCCTTAGCCTCTGGCATCTTTACCAGTCATTTATAGTACAGCCTCCTCTTTTCTGGGTATTTCTGTGGAAATGATTTGAGATATTTCAGACTCAAGTTTACTTGTTCAATCTTAAAAATCAATGTTCAAGCCTTGACATGTAGTGCAGGCTTAACATGGTTCTTCACATTGCCACAGGTGTAAAAGTTTGAACATCACAATGTGAGACATCAGAAAAGATCACTGTGAGTCTATATCTTCCTGTTTCCAGACTGCCGCTTTACCACAGACACACTCTCCCATGCTTCTCATTTTCCTGCATGTAAGCACACTTGTGGCCACCAGCCATGTGCCTGGAATCTGTTCTCCCAGTCAGCATTTGGCATTTGTTCATAGGATCCTAAAAGGAATGAATGTTTTGAAGAACAAAATTTTCTGGCTATGTTGGCAGATAGCACAGCATTCTCAGGTTCCAGGCTCTTTGTCTCCTGCCCAAAGAACTGGCTGTGAAACCAGGGAAGAGTTAACCATATCTTTATTTTTATTTATTTATTTATTTTGCTTTTGAGACAGGGTCTCGCTTTGTGCCCAGGCCCACTATGTGTCTCACTATGGTGCCCAGGCAAGCCGCCACGAACTCAGCAATCCTCCTGTCTCTGCCTCCCGAGTGCTGGGATTACAGGCATGAGCCACCACGTCCGGCATTTATTTTTATTTTTTTTGAGACAGTGTCTCGCTTTGTAGTTCAGGCTGGCTCTGAGCTAAGTAGCCCAGGCAAGCCTGGAACTCAGCAATCCTCCTGTCTCTGCCTCCCGAGTGCTGGGATGACAGGCATGAGCCACCACGCCCTGTACTGTGGTATGTGGTATTGATTTTTGGTGGGCGTGAGTCTCCACACCCAGCATTCTATGTGGTTTCTGGGTATCAAACTCAGGACCTTGTGCTTGTGAGGCAGGCGCCGGAACCACTGAGCTAATCCTCCGGCCCAGCCATAACTTTATTTAAAGTAAAGGAAGAAAAGGGAAAAAGTGAAGAAAAGAGAAGGAAGGAAGGAAAGAGAAGAAAGAAGAAAACTGCAAGAAGAGATACATCCTGTAGGAGGTTGGGCCCTGCAGAAACAGCAGGCAGCAGGATCCTGGGGTGGGAGTGGTGATGCGGCCAATGGCCCCTGGGTTTTGTTCCCTTCCAGACAGCCTGTCAGAAGCTGCTCAGACATACATCCTGGCTGTGACAGATGGTTACCTCCTGTTGTTTAGCCTCTGTTCCAGATCAGGCTATATCCCACTTCCAGCCTCTAGCCAGATCTTCAGGACTGACAAGTTACCTCCTGTTTTCCAGCCAGCTGGCCACATCTTAATCTCCTGCCTCAGTTCTTGAACCAGAGGATAAACAAGCTTGGAGGTGGATGACTTCCAAGTGCTTCAGGTGCTGGGCAGATCCCAGGGCCTTTCCAACAAACAGATCTCACGGAGCAGGCAATGAACTGCATGACCCTCCTTCACTCACAGTTCATGTTTCCCTTTAACTTAAATTATTAATCTTTTACTTTATAAATAAAATTCTCATTTATATTTTTAAACTTATATTTTTTGAATGTGTCCTCTCCAAAATGATGTGCTGAAGCTTGATGGGCAATGTTAAGATGTAGACCTTCATGAGAGGCCCTCGCTCTCAGTGGGGTCAAGACTCTTGGAAAAGAAGCTTCATGCCCCAGTAGCCCTTTTTCCTTCCATCCCTTCTACCACCGAGCATGCAAAGTTCTCTCCTTCATAAAGGGGCAGCCTCAGAGGGAGGACTGGGCCTCACCACAGGCTTGGGCTGCAGCCTCCGTGTTGGGCAACCAGGCTGCAGAATGGTGAGAAACTCATTTCTGTCTTGCACCTGACTCTGTCTCAAGTATTTTGTTACGGCAGCATGACCGGGCTGAGGCATAAATACTGTACTTCCAAGAAATGAAAGAGAAGCTCTGGGCTCCTTTCACGTGGGTCATGTGCCCCATTACACATGATTTTTTTGGTCTCTTTCCAGCAGCCTGAAAAACCTCAGCTCCAGATCACGAGACAGGACCCAGGGCTGCTGCTCTGTGCTCAGCATGACCGTGATGCCAGGTACAGTCACTGTGGAGGAGCATGAGGAGGGATTTAAGGGAAGGGTGGAAGCATTTTTTATAATCCTGCTGGGGTTCAGAAAATTTGGATTCTCCAAGTCTCTGAGAAGAGTCAAAATGAACATCAGAAAAATAGAAACATCTGGTAACAAGAAGTCATGAGCTTAAACTGAGTGTAGGAGTTTCCGTAGCAAAAACTTGAGTTACAAATATTTTTCAGGATATTTGTTTTGATATTTCTTGTCTTTGGACATGGGGAAAGCTATGAAGAATCTGAAAGAATTTATTTTATCACACTTTTATTGAGTATGAACAAATAAAATAATTTAGATTTAAATTATATAACATCATATTTTGAGCTACGTGCATAGTGTGATATGATTATAGAATTAGGCTGAGTGACGTAGTATAACCTTGCACACTTCTACAATTCCTAATTTCCTCCACCTGAAGAAATTAGGAAAACTAGAAATGTTTTATAATAGCACATGTTAAAAAAATACTCTTAGAAAAAGTGTGCTCAGCATTTCACCCCAAGTGACAGTTTAAGCCATTAGATGAAGACTATTCTAGAGGATTTCTTGACATCTCTATACATTAATGCATTTTTGAAAATTAAAAAATTGGCAGAGTCATGTACACTGTTGTGTAAGATGCCATTTCATTTAAATCTTACAGGACACCTCCCTGTCTTGGCAAGTTTGCATCTGTGATGTCTTTTCTTAGGCTAACACTGACCAAAGCTCAGAAATACTGAGTTATTTTAGCTAAGTAAGTGGCAATTACTTGGCATGAAGTCGTATGGTGTCACCAGAAGGAAGAAACATGTTGCTCTTGTCTCCTGGTTCATACTTTAATTAATACAGCCAGTATATCCATTCTGTGTGCTCGGGGAACTTTTCTGATTCCTAAAGTAGGAAATAATTATCTTATTCTCCCTGTGCTTATTTATTTATTTATTTTTGTATTTAGGGAATGGACAAGAGAGGGACAAGAAGTCAGTTTAAGATATTGCAAATATCCAAAAAATTTAGACAAAGTATGAATTTCTGCTGTTCTCTATGACAGACTTAGAACTGATGCCATGTTGTGATGATCAGGATTAGGTAGTCTTGGCGGGTTCTGAGTTGTGATGGTACCTAATGATAATCAGTCTCGCTCTCGTGTTTTACTGACATTGTACCATGACATGTTAAATTGGCATAATCACCATCTTGCGCACAGGAACTACAGATTCTGAGCCATGATTGGCTGGAGATTCACAGAGCCAGAAGCCTGTCAGGTTCTAAAGCCAGTTTTCCTGACTTTGATGGAAAGTACAAAATGTAGAAGCTGGTCTTCTAAGGGCTTTTTAATTTTGCCTTAAAAATGGGTTTATTTGATTATCTTTCTCTACCCTTGTCATGCCGAACTACTCAGAGTATCTTTTGTATTATTTTTTTTAGTCTTTAATGGGTAATCAAAAGTATGGTGAAAAAGGGCCGGGATTTAGCTTGTGGCTACCTTCTAAGCATAAGGACCCGAGTTCAATCTTCAGTACTGCAAAACAAAAACAAAAACATTGCAAAAAAAGATGAAATACCTAGGAATCAATCTACTGAAGGAAATAAAAGACCTCTACATTAAAAACTACAGTACTCTGAAAACAGAAGTTGAAGAGGGTATCAGAAAATGGAAAGATACCCTTTGTTCTTGGGTAGGAATAATCAGTAAGGTGAAAATGGCCATACAGATTTAATGCAATTTTGATCAAAATTCCAATAGCATATCTCACAGAATTAGAATTAGAGAAAACAATATTAAAATTCAGTTGGAGGCAGAAAAGACCTAGAATAACAAAGGCAATTCTGGGCAACTAAGGCATAGCAGAGGCATCACAATCCCTGACCTGAAATTATACTACAGAGTCACTGTGATACAGACAGCACTGACATCCCCCCCCCCCCAAAGCTCTAAAGATCAATGAAACAGACTTGAAGACACAGAAAATTCTGAACACATTCCTCCAGCTGATCTTCAACAAGGGAGCTGAACACTTTCACTGGAAGAACAATAGCTTCTTTAACAGGGTGCTTTATGCCTGCTGAAGACTGAAACTAGGCCCAAGTCTCTCACCACACACTAAACTAAAATAAAAATGGATCAAAGATTTAGATATTAAAAGAGAAATACTAACTCTACTAGAAGAGGGAAGAAGGATAAGCCTTGAGGACATAGGTGAAGGCAAAGACTTCATGAACAAAATGGGGATCTCTTCCTATTAAAAAGTTTTTGCACCACAAGAGAAATCTGCAACAGAGGGAAGAGACAACCACATAGTGTGAAAAATTCTACTCAGTAGTCCCAGAAACAAAAAGACTAATATCCACAGCATACAAAAATATTGAAAAAATAATTAGGTCTCCCTGATTGACTCCAAACATGGATATCTCAAATGAATAGACACTTCAAGTATAAATGGCAAATAAATATATGGAAAAAATGTTCAACATCAGTGGTCATTTGAGAGAGATGCAGATGAAAACAACACTGAGGTCCTATCTCGTTTCGGAAAGAATGGCTATCATCAAGAAATCAACCAACAGCAAATACTGGTGGAGCTGTGGGGACAAAGAAACCCTCCTCCACTGTTAGGGGAATGTGGACTGATGCAACCATTGTGAAAATAAGTGCACAGATTCCTCAAAAAGCTAAGATTAGAGGTCCCATTTGACCAACTGTTACTCTCATGGATAGTTTCCCCAAAGGATTAAAAGCATCACATCACCTTGATATATGCTCATCCACATTAATAGCAACATAGTTTGTAATAGCTACATCTTGGAAGCAACCCAATTGCCATCAACTGACGAATGGATAAAGAAGCAGCTTCCCCACACAATGGAGTATAACTTAGCCATAAAGAAAGACACACTTGAGACATTTGTAGCTAAAAGGATTCACCTTGAAGCTGTACTCTTTAGTAAAAGGCGAAAGATTTATATGATCTGAAGAGAAACCAGAGTATTTGAAGCTGCACTCTTAAATAAAAGCAATGTGTAAATATCACATTGTCTCTTTGGTGTAAGAAACTAAAAATAAAAATCGGGACCCAAATGTCTAACAGACAATGTGAAGTAAGGGAAACTGTTCAAAAGGAATGGAAAATTGGAGAAGGGAGCAGGGAAAAAGAAGGAAGGAAAAATAATGAGAAAAGGAGGAAATGGAAATGGGGCTTTGTAAATAAGGAAGGGGAAGAAGTGTTGAAAGGATGAGAGGGGGAAAAGAACTCATGACACATCTTATATAGGTACAAATTCCCTATGGTGAATGTGACCATTATGTAAATTTAAAATGTACCATTGAAATTAAAATTTAAAAAAGTAAATGTTTATAGTTTAAAGATTTATTGGAGTAAAAGACATATTACTATCAATCCCCCTCAAACTATGCCCTCTCATATTGAGCACAGGCACGCCATTGTTCTCTTCACTTTCTGGCGGACTTCTGAAAGTCCCCTTTTATGTCATTATGAGGTAGGATCAAAAATTCAGTGAGAGGGCCGGAGATTTAGCTCACTGGTTCCAGTGCCTGCCTCACAAGCGCAAGGTCCTGAGTTCGACCCCCGGTAACCACATACAATGCTGGGCGTGTGGTAACTCACGCCCACCAGCAATCAATACCACATTCCACAGTGCCGGGCTTGGAGGCTCACACCTGTAATCCCAGCACTCGGGAGGCAGAGACAGGAGGATTGCTGAGTTCGAGGCTTGCGTGGGCTACACAGTGAGCTCAGGGCCAGCCTGAACTACAAAGCAAGACCCTGTCTCAAAAAAAAAAAAAAAAAAAATTCAGTGAGAGCTGCTGCTGAGCGCCATCTAGCGGCAGGGAAGCTCATAAATAGAACGACGCATCCTCATCCACATTGCTTGGTTTACGGGGCACTAGGGGACGCCTGGCTCTTCCCCAGAGTCAAAATGACCAGAGAGGTAAATACTTTGAGCTGACTCAGGGCACTGGTGCAGCCTTTACAGCATAGCTAAAGATACCCAGGAAAGAGGGCGTGCAGAATGGCTTTGGGTGATGCCAGAAATGGTGGGTGCAGTGTGCACACAGTGAGGGGATGAATTTCTGGGGACAAATGGCATATTACTGTAACCATATTTTAATTTAAATAGCCATCATGTTTTCCAATTATACCACAGACATCATTCATGGCGTCTAAGAAGTAGCTCAAGATTTTCTGCTTCCCTGAGCCTTTGGAAGCCCAGGCCTGGGAGCATTACAGCTCCCAGGCCGGGTGTGCCTCCCCAGGTGGAGGGCAGCCGCAGACTGGGGGTCCTTTCCGTGGAGGTTACCACAGCAACATGGGCAGGAGGTGGGTTGCCTGCTGTGGGTGGGGAGCACTCAGGCTGGCAAGGGACAGAGCTGGAGTGGAAGGAGGCTGCCTTCCTGGTTGGATTCCAAGGGGCAGCAAAAGCTCTTTTGTTAAGTAGAGGTGTTGAGGTTGTTTGTTAATGCGCTTCACGTTCCTCAGTTACTATGGTGAGTTATGAGCCTTATTTACCTTCTTATATTTTCTGGTCATACATGATAGATTGTCGATGTCTTAGCCTGGCTTCTGTTGCTGCGACAAAATATTCAGGACTGGATGCTTTGTAGAGAACAGTTTACTTACCTCACAGTTTAGGAGGCAGGAAATCTGAGACTGGGCAGATTCTGGCAGAGAGAAGTGGGGGTGCCCTGACCACCTGCAGAAGGGGCCTCTGCTCTGTCTCCCTGCCAGGTCCGGTCACTCCCATCCATCTGTCCACCCCAGGGACCCACAGACCTCCTGGGCCTCACAGGCAGAATTCTACTCCCTCTCAGTCCAGGGCCAGGGCAGGAGGGCCCGGCCAGGCCACCTCCAGAGCAGAGGAGCTGGCAAGTACTTTATCCTGATCGATTCTATTTCAGTTTTCAAATATGTGTGAATGGTTCAGACAATTTAGAAGTTTGGGAAAAGCAGACAGTAAAGAAATGCATGTAAACAAGGTTACATTTCCCTTCAGGTCTTTTATTTCTTCAAGGAGGTTTCGCTCTCTCTCTCCTTCCTTCCTTCCTTCCTTCCTTCCTTCCTTCCTTCCTTCCTTCCTTCCTTCCTTCCTTCCTTCCTTCCTTCCTTCCTTCCTCCTTTCTTTTCTTTTCTTTTCTTTCTTTCTTTCTTTCTTTCTTTCTTTCTTTCTTTCTTTCTTTCTTTCTTTCTTTCTTTCTTTCTTTCTTTCTTTCTTTCTTTCTCAACTGATATTTTACTGAAGGGAAAATTTTGTACATTCCTTTTTGTGTTTCACATAATGGCCTAGAGTTTTCTCTGCACAGTATGAATCCATTCTTAGCTTTTGCCATTATTTACTTAACCTTTGTTTTATTGATGAAGTGTTACTTTTGTTTCTTCACAGTTAAAAATAGGGCCCTGACAGTATCTTCATCCACAGTATTTCTATAAGGAGAGACCTTTGAACAAATCAGTTTGTTCCTCAGAGACAACTTTTCTTCCCATTCTGCTCCGTTTTCTACAGGGGCTCCCTCTGACAGCAGGGGCCGCGTGACACTTGCCTGGGTGTGTATTCAGTCGGTGGGTGGTGGACTCGGGGGTCCCTGCCTATTTCTGTGGCTTTTAGCATGGATTATGTTTCCTGCTTATTAACAGCCTTTCAGAACGTTCTGTCATATGTGGGCAAGAATCTCGTCTTCTAGGGTATTTAGAAAAAATAATGTATTTTACAAATATTTAATTTGCTAGTCTGGGGCAATGTTCAAAAGATAAAAATTGTGCAGGTTAAACATGACCTTTATAACTCTTGTTCCTAGTTAGTTTGTTTCTCAGACAAGTGCCGAGAGAGAGCGAAGCGTGACAAGGCTAAGAAAGAGCAGCTGGGAGCTTGTGAAGCTCGCGCTCAGCCTGATGCAAAATGTGGCGTCGTTCCACAGTATGTGCAGCCTGTGGCCGCCGGGCTGACTGTCCTCCAGCACCACATCATGTGGGGGGCTTTGCCTTTGACTGAATGTTCAGTTTGGCATTTGGGGCGCTTGGACCAGATGGTTTGCAAAGTGAGCCAGACAGCGGCTAGGTGTCCATATTTTGCATCTGCTCAGTAGGTGGCATGGATTTTTTGGTTTGATTTAGGGTGCAGAGTCAAGTGCACCACCCTCCCCCCTCCTGAAAGTGTGATACTCTGTGGTCCCTTTCCCCTACCCCTCTTTTTCTTGTCAATAGCAATAGGGGCCTAATCAATAGAGTACAAGCATTTGCCTGCCAATGAAGAATTCAGATGCACAAATATGTTTTGATTTGGTAAATACAGGTGGCACTGTATTGATTTGCCCTTAGGATGTTTGGTTATTTTCCAAATACCTAGAGGGAACAACTTGATTAAAATGAATCTCCACTTATAATCCATTTACATCCTAATGCCTAGTGAGGAGTAGAAAACTTCTGCAGGGTTTATTTATTCTTAAAATTTTAATGTTTTTAAATTGACAGATGACACTGTATATGTTTACTGTGTATAACATGATGTTTTATATATATAATGTGGAATTGTTTACGGTTAGTGGTAATATTTAAAATCAATTTTCTTAACACTTTCTAGAATAAAATGCCAGTTGTTTTAGGCATTCAGCTGTTAACTTATTGTCATTAGTTGTGGTTACTATAGTGGTAATAGATCTCTGAGTTTATTTCTCCTACTTAACTGGGATTTTTTTTTTTTTTTTTTGAGACAGGGTCTCACTTTGTAGTTCAGGCTGGCTCTGAGCTCACTATGTAGCCCAGCAAGCCTGGAACTCAGCAATCCACCTGTCTCTGCCTCCCGAGTGCTGGGATTACAGGCGTGAGCCACCACGCCCAGCACTGTGGTATGTGGTATTGATTGCTGGTGGGTGTGAGTCTCTACGCCCAGCATTGTATGTGGTTACCGGGGATCGAACTCAGGACCTTGTGCTTGTGAGGCAGGTGCTGGAACCACTGAGCTAACCCTCCGGCCCTTAACTGGGATTTTTTGACTCTCTTCCCCCACATATGAAGCATTTCTGAAGCACATTTTAAATTTCCTCATGTGAAGTCTGTGAAGTAATTTAAATACAAGATCAAGCCGGTGGAGGAAAGGGATATTTTTAGACAATTCTTAGGAAACCTGGAAGTAAAAGTTCTTCTAATGCAGAGCTATTTGTTACCTTTTCTCATGTTAGCATTTGGGCTTGAGGAGCAGATGGCCTTCAGTGTGGGTATTTGCTCTAGAGCTGATAAGCTCCATTTCAACCTGCAGGACTTCACAGTGAATCAGCTGCGGGGAGGCACGGGTTTTCCAATGTGTAGACACAGAGGACAAAGGAAGGTCAAGAGAGGCTATATGAAGTAAAAATTGTGGTCCAGCTTCCTGAAGCCTAACTCAGGCTCAGGGATGGATCCCTCATGAGCTGCTGGTGTGCTACTGCCTTTTGATTCCTTGGGGATGTGAATTCTCAGGCCCAACCCCAGTTTTTACTGAGCCAAAATTTCATCAAGGTAGGTCTAGTTTATTTCCAGGCTCTCCCAGCAATCCTGCTGCAAATAGACTCTGAGACCCTCTTTTGATCTACATGATACCATCTTTTCTCAGGACAATTAAATGCTGTCATTTTAGGTATTGGGTATATTTCAGTGTTATAGATTGCATATGTATTTTCAGGTTAACTCTGTATGACCTGAACCTGGTAGGTGTTGTTATAGGACAGTCAGTCACTTTTTCCTTAACACAGTCTATTTATTTATTTATTTATTTATTTATTTATTTATTTATTTATTTATTTATTTATTTATTTATGAGACAGGGTCTTGCTTTGTAGTTCAGGCTGGTCCTGAGCTCACTGTGTAGCCCAGGCAAGCCTCAAACTCAGCAATCCTCCAGCCTCTGCCTCCTGAGTGCTGGGATTACAGGTGTGAGCCACCACGCCCAGAACTGTGGTATGTGGTATTGATTGCTGGTGGGCGTGAGTCACCATGCCCAGCATTGTGTGTGGTTACCAGGATCGAAATCAGGACCTTGTGCTTGTGAGGCAGGTGCCAGAACCACTGAGCTAAATCTCCAGCTCCCTTAACACATTCTTTATAGGTGATGCTTCTGAAGAGCAAAACAAATATTCTTCCTCAGTTTCGTATTCAGAGCCAAGAAATTATAGCACCCGAGTTTCACATTGCAAAAAATGCTTAGGGTAAGCAGAATTTCAAGTCCTCCTTTCCATTGT
>PVIC010021516.1:0-28258 GCA_004025085.1 Thryonomys swinderianus
GCATTGTTTTAAAGTAGGTTAAAAAGCAGCCTTAGCGTTTGGGTCTGGCTGTGCAGCAGCGTTCTGTGACAAAGGGCGTGCTCTCCTGTGACACCGTACCTCTCCCTGGGCTCCCAGGGATTTGCCTGCAGCGGGACAGGACGCATTTCCTCAGTGGCATTTGACTGAAATTGCTACCACTTGGACAACACGAAGAATGGCTCCGGAACTTCGTCACAGGGCTGGTGCATGTGTAGGACGTGAGGAATGGGGGGGCCCATCCTAGCTTTTGGTGACCGGTGTCTCCCCACTTGGCTTCACGTGAGACGCTGGGGGAGGCGACGCTGGCCGAGAGGCATGCACAGCCACCGCTGTGGGCTGGGTGTTTGCACTCTGTGGCCCTGCCGGACTCCATGATGTGCCATCACTTTAACTGCAGAGTGGCCGCCGAGTTGACACAAGAATACTGGCCTTGGCCATTTTCACCTCCCCGGGATGGTGACATCAGTCTGTGACCTGGGTGGCAGTGTGACTGCCCCACTCCACTCTGCAAGGATTCGTCTTCCTGAAAACCAGGAAACTGTACCCCAGGAGGACAGACACACCTCAGCTGTCTACAGCAGGGAGGGGACACCACCTGCCCACTGTCCACGCTGCGGCTGCAGACTCCTCCCCTGACACCTGCATGTCCATGTACCAGCGTCAGCCCCAGACGCACCTGTGGCAAGGGTCCCTGTGCCATGCTGCCTTTCGTTTTGTCTTCTGTTTTTTGAGGCAGGGTCTGGCTTTGTGGTTCAGGCTGGCCTTGAACTCACTATGTAGCCCAGGCTGGCCTCAAACTTCCAGCAATCCTCCTGCCGCAGCCTCTCAAGGGCTGGGATGACAGGTGTGCACCCTCACATCTGCATCCTGTGTCACTCTGAATATTTCAGATTGTTAAACTAATGTTGTTTCAGTACTGGAGATCAAGTCGAAAGCCTTCAATCTGAGCTATAGTCCCAGTAATTTTTTTTTTGAGACATTCTCACTAGGTTGCCCTGGCTGTGCTTGAACTTGGTGTCCTCCTGCCTCAGCCTCCAAGAGTGCTGGGGTCACAGGCCTACATCCTCATGCCTGGCTAAAGTTTATGTATGTATGTACATATGTATGTATATATGTATGTACATACGTATGTAGGTATATTTTTTGAGACAGGATCTCACTGTGATCCAGAGTGGCCTTGAATTCAAACTCGGTATGTAGGGAGGCCGCCTTCAAACTCACAGTGATGCTCCTGCTTCAGCCTCCCACGTGCTGGCACTACAGGTGTGCGCTGCCACACCTGGCAGTAAATTTAATTTCTAGATGAAAATATAAACACAGCTGTCTAGGTTATTTTCTCTCCATTCTCTGAAGCTGGACTGTCCAGCGGCCATCAGTCACATGTGGCTACTTAACTGTGATGTAAATTAACTGAATTACAACTGAAAGTCCCCGTGGTGCCCTGGCCCAAGCCATGGTTGCTGGACTTGCACACACTGCCCAGGACACACGGCTCCCCACACTGGGCACCTCCAGGAGCTTGTCCAAAACATGGCCTCGGTAGTCAGTGACCACAGCAGCGACGGGTCCTGCCCAGCCAGCCACGCCCACGCTGTGGTACCTCAGCCCGTGGGAGCATAGGCTAGAGCCTTCAGGCCAAAGACTGCTTCAGCCATCTGCGCAGGACAGCATCACTGCTTGTCTTTTTTTTTTTTTTTTTTTTTGAGACAGCGTCTCGCTTTGTAGTCCAGGCTGGCTCTGAGCTCACCAAGTAGCCCAAGCAAGCCTCGAACTCAGCAATCCTCCTGTCTCTGCCTCCAAAGTGCTGGGATGACAGGCATGAGCCACCATGCCCGGCACTGTGGCATGTGGTGCTGATTGCTGGTTGATTGCTGGTGGGCGTGAGTCTCCACGCCCAGCATTGTATGTGGTTACCAGGGATTGAACTCAGGACTTTGTGCTTGCGAGGCAGGCACTGGAACCACTGAGCTAACCCTCCGGCCCATCACTGCTTGTCTTGTGGTCTCTCAGGGACACTGACTGAGAGACCAGTGACACAGTCCTGAGCAACAGCCATTCGGAAGGTGCCACTACACACAGAAACTAGCGAGAGCAGGCCCACACCCCAGGGAAGGGCATGGAGGGTGCTGGGGGCACAGAAGCAGACCAAGGGGCAGTGGGCCAGCCGGGGGTTATGGGCAGGTTCCCACGAGCAAGGAGCTGGGCTGGCAGCTGCTGGCCTTCGTGTCTCAGCTCAGCTCTTCTCTGCTGGGCAGGATGCAAATGCCAGCATCCGGAGCTGGAGAACAGCATCATCGCGGGCACCGCGGAACAATCACAAACGCAGCAGCGGCAGCCCTGGCCCTGCAGCTGCCCCAGAAAGCAGAACTGTAGGTGATGGCGACGGGGCGGACTCAGCCTAGCCCTTCGACACCAGCCAGGAAGCCTGGGGCCCCTGGAGGGAGCCTTTGCTGGAACTGGTCCTGCAGCATGGCTGCCAGCGAGCCCAGGGCAGCAGTGTGTGTTTCTGTAGCAGGAAGCAATGCCCGCCTTCGCTCCGCACCCGAGTGACCGAGTCTGCAGCGCTGGGCTCTGCCCTCCTGGCTGCCCGGCGCGGTACTGGAAACTGAAGCTGGCACCGTCCCCTAACACAGGACGGCAGCTCCTTGCCCCACCCCGTGCCCTGGGGCCTAGGCTCAGTGAGGCCTTGGGTCCCTCTACAGGGCGGGGCACCGGGACAGTCTTCTGACTGACACCTTGCCAGCCTTAGCTCATAGGCTGAGCCCAAGCCAGCAGACTGAGGTGCCCGTCTGCCTGAGGCCGAGCTCCGGGACCCCCATGATTTTCTTCACACATCTCGCTCCAAGAACAGCGCGCTCTGCTTTCTAGAGACACGGGTCTTCCCAGTGGCAGGTGTTGTGCCGCAAGTCCTACGTGAAGCTCCTCCATTTTTAGGGCTGGGGCTGGAGCCCTGGCCTTCACTGACCTCCATGCCCAACCCTCTTCATTTTGAGACAAGTGGGCCCATGCCTGTCATTCCAGGACTCGGGAGGCAGAGGCAGGAGGATTGCTCTGAGTTCCAGGCTTACCTGGGCTAGAGTCAGTTCGGGGCCAGCCTGAACTACAAAGTAAAAGAAAAAGACAAGGTTTGCTAAGTTGCCCAGGCTAGGCTCGAACTTGTGACCCTCCTTCAGCCTCCCAGAGTGCTGGAACGACTGGCTGTGCCCACTGAAGCCGCTCTGTTGGGCCTTGCAGCAGCCTGGGAGCTTGGTGACCAAAATGGGGACTATAATATTGGGAAGTGGGAAGAAATGCTCAAATGAGAACAGGGTGGGGGAGGGACAAGAGCCTCCCCTCTTGCCAGGCCGCAGGGGGCGCTGCTGTGCTGGGCTGTGGGAAGCAGTGCGGTCCAGCCTCAGCTTCCCCAGGCTCCCAGCGCTGAGGACCCAGCCCCCGCCGGCGGCGGAGAGGCCAGCAGCCACCAGCAGCCACCCCCAGGCAGGAGGCCCAGGGGCGGACCTTGCGCAGCAGCTCCAAGAAGCAGAGCCACGTCCGAGGGAAGACCATCCGCCTGCCAGGGCAGCAGGGGCTCCGGGGCCAGGGCAGGCGGATCCCAAGTTCAAGCCCCGCTTGGACAACTCCGTCTCAAGAGGATGCAGCTCAATGAGATAGGAGAATTCACGATCTGAAAGATGGAGCCAAAGAAATGATCTAGAATCCCATGTGTAAGAACAAAAAAGAAAATATATTTTTAAATTATTACAGGTAGCACACCCCTGTAATCCCAGCTACTCAGGAGGCTGAGGCAGAAGGATTCTAAATTCAAGGTCCACCTGGGGAGTTCAGCAAGACCCCCTCCCCCATCTCAAAAGTGTAAAAACAAACAGCCAGGCATGATCAAGCACGCCTGTAATCCCAGCAGCGGGGAGGATGCAGGAGGATCACTTGAGTCTAAGGCCAGCCTGGGATACCCAGTGCATTCAAGGGCAGCCTGAAACACACACCCTGTCTCAAAAAAGCCAGGGGCCAGAGATTTAGCTCAGTTTCTCAGGCGCCTGCCTCGCAAGCACAAGGTCCTGAGTTCGATCCCCGGTAACCCCATACAATGCTGGGTATGGAGACTCACGCCCACCAGCCATCAACACTACACACCACAGTGCCGGGCGTGGTGGCTCACGCCTGTCATCTCAGCACTCGGGAGGCAGAGGCAGGAGGATAGCTGAGTTCGAGGCTTGCCTGGGCTCTATAGTGAGCTCAGGGCCAGCCTGGACTACAAAGCAAGACCCTGTCTCAAAAAAAAAAAAAAAAAAAACCCAACCAACCAATCAACAACAGAGAACTTCTGGTTCCAGCCCAAGTATCCCAAGGGAGGCATGGCCTTTCCCAGGGTCTGTGCCCCAGCACTACCTCCAACAGAGGGAGCCCCTGGACCCACGGGAACACGGCCAGGGAAGGCAGTTTATAGAGCAGCTGCAGGCCTCTGATTGGCCAAGTTCAAGTCCTGGTTTCCAACTCAAGCCCTGTGACCAGCTCAAGTGTGTTGTGTTCAAATTCATGCCCGTGACTGGGCCGAGTACAGGTCCGTGAGGGATTCACGTTCGAACCCTGAGGTCGGTGCTGGACTCCAGGTCACCCAGCGGGGGCGGGGCGGAACCTGGGCATCTTCCGGAAGGCTGGCCACAGGATGGCCCAGGTCCCTCTAGTCTTTAGAGAGCCCTGGCTGCGTGAGAACCACGACAGCGTGGGACGGGACTGGAAGTGACCTGATGGTGACAGAGTGGGTAGCTCAGCGGTCCCCGCACCCATGGGTGGCGTGAAGTGGTGGATGCACAGCAGGCCCCGCACATAGGGTGGGGTGGCGGCGCAGGCCACACCCCTCCGAGGGAGCCCAGGGTGGTGGCAGAGACCTGGCTTCTGTGCATAGGCAGCGGTAGCCGGACAGACATTACCAGGCTCCGCAAATGCTTGCTGTATGCAAACTCCTGCCAAGAAAGGTGTAGTGATCCTTGCGCCACTGTGAGAGCAACTTTTTTTTTTTTTTTTTTGAGACAGGGTCTCCCCTGGCCCCAAGCTCACTATGTAGCCCAGGCAAGCCTCGAACTCAGCAATCCTCCTGTCTCTGCCTCCCGAGTGCTGGGATGACAGGCGTGAGCCACCACGCCCGGCAAGAGAGCAACTTTTAAAAAAAGGCTCTACATGATGCCGGGCGCGGTGGCCTGTCATCCCAGCACTCGGGAGGCAGAGGCAGGAGGATTGCTGAGCTCGAGCTTGCCTGGGCTACATAGTGACCTCAGGGCCAGCATGAACTACAAAGCAAGACCCTGTCTCAAGAAAATAAAAAAAAGTATTGAAACAAAATCCAATCAAGTACAGTAGTGCAGGTCTGCCATGGTTATGAAGGTCTATCTCAACATATAACGATTTTTCAAAATTAGAAAATAATGTCAGTCTGGTGGCACATGCATGCCTCTAACCCCAGAAACACTCAGGATGCTGAAACAGAAGGCTGTCCATGAGTTCAACGGTAGCCTATGATACGTGAGTTCAAGGACAGCCTGGACTACTGAGACAGCAAAACCCTGTCTTCAAAAAGACAAAAAAAAAAAAAAAAAAAAAGAAAGGAAAGAAAAGGCTGAAGTGTATACAAAGCAAGTGGGAGAATTTTGAGGAAGATCGAAGGCAACATGTACCTCAATAAACAGTAAACATTCACCATATATTTCAATCACCCTTCTAAAAGAGGTATTATAATGCAAATATAATAAAAAAAGGTGAGGACTTTTCTTTTTTAGACAGTCTGGCTATGCAGTTCACACTGGGCTTGAACTCACTTTACATTTCAGGCTGGCTTCAAACTTGCAGAAATTCTCCTGTCTCAGCCTCCCAAGTGACAGATATCCAGCAACACACCCGGCAAAACGAGAAGATATTTTTGTAGGGATGAACCAGACTATTAAAGATGAAAATCTCAAATTTTAAAACTTAATAACACAGAAGCCATAAACAAATGAAAAGAAACCAAAGCAGAGTTAGAGAAAATATTTGCACATAACCAATAGGAAAGGGGATAATTTAGGATAAATATAAATGGCCAGTACACACCCCAACATATGACAAAATCACAACATGAAGAAGTGCAGATCACCCATGCACACACAGTGTAAGTACATGCCTAAACACGTGAGTGCATCCGTGCACGGGCCTCCTGAGCACATTGGGCCACACAGCAGAGGCCGGGGTGATGCCTGCGCTCGGCCGTCTGGAAGCGCAGAGGCGCCGCACGCCTGGAGCCGGGATCCCTGCGCTCCCGCCACGCGGCGGGGCTCAGGGGCGCAGAGCTTGCGATTTCCGTCTCTTGATTGTCTACCGCAGCCACATTCGACGCAGTCCTTCCCGAGGGCAAGGGCAGGGGCGCGAGGGAAACGGCCGCGCAGCGGAGGGGGAAGAGCAGGCGGAAGCAGGGTGAGTGGGTGAGGGTCTTGGGCGCTGCCCACCTCCCCGAGGCGGACTCCTCCCCGTGCGGTGCCCACGCCAGGCCCGCGCAGACCCTGCACCGCAGGCCTCGCGGCATCCGGAGCGCGCCAGACCAGCAGCCTGAGCTCGGGCTGGGCCGCACAGCCAGGCGGAGCGGGCCGGGGTCCTGGACGGTGGCCCGTCAGAACCGCGGAGAACCCAAGGAGGTGGGTGCGCTGCACTCGAGCAGGACATGGTGCGCAGGTGCGTCCGGCCCGGCTCCGCCACCGAGGCAGGAGCGCGGGGTGTGGGGTCAGCTGGGGCGCTAGTGAGAAAACCGCGCAAGGCTGCCGGCCACGGAGGACGGGAGACCGGCCCCACCCGGCACAGGACCAGGGCCGCGGCTCCCACCCGGTGCTTCCGCCTCCAGGGAGCCTCGGATTGCCATAAACCAGGACTTAACCTATAAGCATGTAGCAACCTTTTAAATGGAGGTTTTATTTAGTTAGGTTTTCTGAGACGGGCTGGGGGGTAGAGGGGTGGTCTCGGTATAGAGTTCAGGCCGGCCTTGAATTTATAAGGCTCCTCCCGCCTCAGCCTTTAGAATGCTGGGATTACTGGTGTGCACCACATCTGCCTGGCTCATTAAACCGCGATTTTAAATCAGAAATGACCAACCCCATTTTTTTGAACAGCCCCACAATTGGTTTGTTTATAGGTGTGAGACCGGTCAAAACCCACTTGCCATGCCATGGTCAGAGTACCTCAAACCCAGATTCCATCCCCGTAAGTAGAACCATCTGGGGCTGGGTATTTAGCTCGGTGGTTCCAGCGTCTGTCTAATAAGTGCAAGGTCCTAAATTCGATCCCACGGTGCCGGGCGGGGTGACTCACACCTGTTATCCCAGCCCTCAGGAGGCAGAGGCAGGAGGACTGTTGTGAGTTCCAGGCCAGCCTGGGCTACCTAGTGAGCTCAGGGCTGTCCTGAACTACAAAGTGAGACCCTGTCTCAAAAATAAATAAGCAAGTAAATAAATGGCGTCTTCTGACTAGAAGGACGGTGTTCTAACGACAACCATACATGTTGTCTATTCTGTTCCTAATTCGAGATGCAGGGTCTTGTCCTTTAGGAGCCTCGGTTACGGTAATCCCCATGGAGACCGCACCCAGCTTGCCTTTACCCCAATTGCTCCAACACAAGCCAGTGCCTGGGGCCGTTGGCACCTTCATCCCTTGCACCTGCACTGGGCGCCCTGGTGCCGCCTCTCTCTCCGAATTCCGGCGTCGTGTATTTTTCTCAGGTCTGGGCTGTACCCGGGCAGGTGGGACTGGAGACCCACTGTAAGGTCCCGGCACTGAATAACTAAGAACGCGGAGGCGAAGCCGGCCAGAAGCCCTCAGGCGGGCAGCAGGGTAACGTGTCTCCTTGTCCCCTCCAGCCCCGAGGACAGTCAGGAGGGTGCCGGGCAGAGAGCTTCTGCCTTACGCACAGCAGGCCTGGCTAGCAGTGCCCATGGACGGAAAGCCAGAGGTCCGCTCCTGAGCCGCTTACAGCCATCTGGACTGGAGCTAATGAGGGACGGGCCACAGGGTGGTGTGCTGGGGCAGGTTTGTCGTCCCAGCACCCAGGAGGCTGAGGCAGGAGGATCAGAAGTTTGAGGGCAGCCTCTGCAACTGACTGAGATCTGTCTTGAAATAGAAAATAGGAAGGGTCAGGGTCACAGCTCAGGCCCACACACGCAGACCGAGCAAAGTAGATTCTAGCGGGTGTGCTCAGGAAGCTGACAGGAAGCGGGGCCCGCCCCACTGGAGTCAACGACTGTTTCACAAAATCCAGTGCTCAGGACACAGGGAAACGCGCACACAGAGCCAGCACCGCAGGACGGACGCACGGAGCAGACCCAGGGCAGGAAGGCCACCGCTCTGTCTGGACTCTGCCAGGGTGTGGCAGTGAGGGGCACAGCTGAAAGGAGTCAGGGGTCCAGAGGGGCAGGAGAGGAGGGTATTTGTGCAGCTCCGCAACTGTTTTATGGAAGCAGCTGCAGATAATATGCAGGCAAATAAGCATGGCTACGCTGCAGGGAATTCTACTCAGATGCTATCACTCCAGTTCTGGACCCATTTTGTGTGTCGCGACGCAGGACATTCGGTGAGTTTGTCTTAACAGACCATTCTGAGCCGAGAGCTGCACAGAAACAGGTGCTGACCTGGCCTGCCGGGTATGCAGGCATTTCCTGACCTCTGGTTTCAAGATAAATTCTTCTGACGTGTATTTGCTGGCAATTAGGTAACTCTGACTCCATCAACAAATAGCAGGAGTTATAGTTTACATACGGCTCTGTCTAAACTGCTGGTAAGGAAACACTGGAGACAGTCCTAAAGGTCAGCACGATGACACACGCTGGGGAGACACTGATGAGCTCCTCATTTCTGGCCTTCCGTATGCACTGCTCTCACCCACAGCACAGCACACAAACAAGGCACAATCTCAGAAGGTCACGACACTGGATACGCGCCAGACGTGGCCACACTAGGATCCCCGTCGGCATGAGCGGTCTCCACCTCATGACCATCCATTCTGGCTTGACTTAGTAAAAATGCACCCCATCACTTAAAAATGGCCTCTGGGGGACAGGCCAGCGTAGGAAGTTCCTATCATAAAATTCAACCATTTACATTTTAAACACTAATAGTCCAATTTTGAATTTTCATTAACCAATTGTATGAATACCTTATGATAGCAAGAGACAGATTGGCTACAGGCTGGAGTTTTAGCAACCTGACTAGCTAGAATGATGTTTTATTAAGTGAAAGCACCGAAATGCAGTCTTTGCTTTCCACACTTAACGTGCTGCGCTGCTTCCAAATCACACCCCCACCCCCAGAAATCAGTCTGAGACTCACTGAAGTGTTGAATTCAAACCTATATTTGCAGCCTCTGAAACACTGATCCACAGACCACTGTCCGGTTCTTTGGGTCCCAGGGAGAGCGCAGAGGCCGGGAGAGGCCCTGCAGCCCCGGGGAGAAGGCCCCGCCTGGGTCCTCACAGGCAGACATCTGGCGACGCCCACACCTCCAGCAAGGCCGCGGGGGAATAAATACACTGGTCCGTCCGTCCGTCTGTCTGTCGGAGCAGCGAGTGTCCGCAAACTACCTGCTGTACGCCCGCTCCTTTTTGGACTTCTCCAAGGCCTTGTCCATGGTCTTCTCGCTCTCGCCCCGGCACTTGGGGCAGTACCACTTGCCCTTGGGTTTGTGGTTCAGCCCGACACACGAGAAGTGGAACCACTCAATGGGGCACTCGTCGTTGTCGCAGCCGATCATCTCCCCGTAGGAGACCTGGTTGCACAGACAGTACGTGGGCTCGTTGGGGTCGATGGGGAGGTCTGCGGGGGATGCCTCCCTCTCGGCCTTGGCCTTGGAGCGCTTCTTCTTCTTGGAGGTTTTCGCCTTCTTCTCCTTGGGTGTCCCCGAGCCGAGGTCGTCGTGGTCGTGATTGTTGGAAGCGTTCTCTCGGTTCTCGTTGTTCCGCTGCCGCCGGGACCGCTTGTTGTTCGGCTTCTCCGCGGAGTTGATTGTCTCGTTCTTGGACTTCTCTTGGCCCGCCTTGCCGAGGCCGCCGGCGGCGTCGCCGATCTCCTGGTGGGCCTCGAAGAGCTCCACGTGACTGTCCACTTGCCGGGTCCGGTTCTCCACCAGCTCCACCATCTGACTCACGATCTGGATCTTCTCGTCCCCCAGCTCCTGGCTGCGGATCAGGGCTCGCTGGATGCAGTGCAGCAGCCGCCTCTTCTGGGCGCCGTCCGTCTCCCGCTTGAACTTCTCATAGTACTCGTCCAGCTCCTTCAGGATCTCTGCGAACGGAAACAGTGCATTACACAGCGGGCTGCGGCTCCGTGAAGAGAGCGCCACCTCTCGTCTGTGATCGTGTAACTGCAACACAGAAGTGACCCTGGTGAGCTCGGCTGAGAAACTCCGCCACCTGCACTGCCCTTGAAAGACTTCAGCAGCAGCAGGAATGCGACCGAGTGGCGCATGCACTTCCAGGACAGCGCGACGGTGGCGCCGGGATGAGAGGCTGGGACCTAGCTAGGGACCGGCGCCCTGCCATCGCGCTCGCACCCTCCTCTTCAGCACTGCTGCGAACCAGAAAGTTCTGGCTGTAAAAACCCGAGCCACAACGTAAAAGTGAAGCAACTTAGTTTTGCTTTAAAATGTAAGCAGGACATCTTTCTGTTGCATCTTCTACTTTAGAACTGTAGAAGTCAACAGATGAAAAGCATCAAAATCAAAAACCTTTTTTTGTTAAATCTAAACTTTCTTGGCTAGAATACAACATATGTGCTCTAAAAATACAATTTGGCAAATGTAATAAGATAATTTCTCAGGAAAAAGCTGTTAAAATAACCAAATTACAGGAACTACATTTTTTTTTTTGGAGACAGGGTCTCGCTTTGTAGTGCAGGTTGCCCCTAAAACTCACTATGTAGCCCAGGTAAGCCTCGAACTCAATGATCCTCCTGCCTCTGCCTCCCGAGTGCTGGGATGACAGGCGTGAGTCACCACACCCAGCAGAACTAAATATTCTTGACAAAAGGCTAGACACAAAAATTCCCTGTTTTTTTTTTTTCTCTCAAATAAACAGCACCAAATTTTTCTCCTCAAGCTGTTTTTCAGTGACCAGACTCTGGTGGGGGTACAAGGGGAGAGGAGGGAGCTGGACACATTTGGAACACTGTCCATGGCCCTCTGCAGTCTGCCCTTCCAAACAGAAGATGATAACTTAAACTTGGGCCTGAAGCACACTGAAACGGTGTAGGCTACATTCCAAGCTCTGAACCTATTTCCTATAGGAACCACCTGTCACCAGGAAGGAGGGGCGCCAGGGGCTCACGGCACCTTAACTGGGTCTGGAAATCGTTTGGGACTGATGTTAACAATTAAGTCTGAGCCATTTATTTTTAAATGGACTATAAGTTTCAGAACTGTATCTGGTTTAAGCAGTAATCGAATTTCGCAGAAGATACAATTTTAGAATATCACTAACTGAAAAACCACACTGCTTTTTATTCCTCTCCAAGCAAGCTCACGTGCAAGTGAAGTCTTATCTGTGGGGAATTAACGCGAAGTAACTCTTTGCTACACGACTGCATATACTTCTGAGATGCAAAGTGCTCCGTGAAAACAGCTACCGAGAACAACAAAGAAAGGAACCCTAGAATAAGCAGGTGGCTGCTGGCTCGCTACCGCTTTAGCCACCGCGCAGCTTCTGACCACCGCTGACCCTGTGCTCTGAAAATGTTCTACAACAAAAATCGAGCATTTCATAAAAGGCAGGCTTAAATGAAATTAGGGCAAAGCTAGTGGAACTGCCCAACCTCTGAAATATATTTTTAGCTTATATAAGCTTGCACGCGGGTACTTACGAGCTTTTCTGGAGGCAGGCAACGTCCAACGCCAGCTACAACTGGCAGGCCGCGGCCCGCTCAGGGTTGGCCCACGCCGACGCGCGCCAACCAGACTGCTTGGTTACTTGGTGTGTGAGTCGTCGAGGGCGGGCTCCCGGGCAGACAGAAACACCCACCCAGACCGTGCCCACAGGGACGCGACCTCAACTGCCACCCCATGCAGTGCACTAGAACTCTGAAGGACGCACCCTAAGGTCGGCAAAGAGGCACCCCAAACCTCCTGTAGATTCCCAGAATCGACCTTGCAGTCCTAGCAGTCACTCAGTGCTGAGGCCCGCGCCAACAATCCGCAGGCGGAAGTGGCCGGACTCAGTCAAAGGCAGGGATAGGGAGGGGCAGGCAGACTCCCGCCAATGGGAAAAGAAAGATATACTCCGCCCCGAGAGTTGACGCTTTTGAGGACCAGCGGGCCGGAGGGTGGAGGCCAGAAGAGGCACCAATCAAAGTGCAGAAGCTGCCAGCACTGCCCAGCCCAGAACACCAGGAGCCAACCCTAGGACGGAGGCCGGGCGACCCGAAGGCGTTCAAATCAACTCGACCTCCTCCGTACGCCCCGCCCCTCTCCGAAAGAGGAAAAAAGAAGACAGCGGAAACAGACCAGTGCCACTCACTGGCAAGACCCGCCTTCACCCAGCCCTGCCACCAATCGTGCCGCAGAGGACTGATAAGGACATTCCACGGGAGACGTCACGACCAATCATAGAGACTCTGAGGCGGAACATTCCGCAATATGCTAATGAGTTCTTATAAAAAGAGCTGCGAAGGTACGTCTCAGACAGAGCGCGCAGGGGCGCTTAAGTATGCTGGGGGAAGGTTAGCCTGTGCTGCGGCGAGCAAAAGGCTTCCACTCCCCCATCTCTTTTCGTTTCACTGCTGCTCAGACCCGTAAACATTAGTAAACGCCCACCAAGGACCCACGTTCAAAATGGGGCCGCTAACGTCTGCTGACCTCGACAGAAAGTTTCCCCAACAGCCAGCAATCCCTGGCGGGCGCGAAGCCTGCACCGCTCTCCGCCACTCCGGCTGGCCGGGTCTGCAGGACAAGAACCACAGGTTCCCTCCAGCCTCGTTCTGCTCCGAGCCCCCGGCGCAGCACAGATGGGCGCCTTTCTCGCCTGCGCTCCTCCCCTCCCCACCCCTCCCCTCGCACACCCGAAAAAAGCCCTCATCCTCCGCAAACTACTCGGCGGCGTCGCCCCTCTCAGTCGGCCCCACTCCGCCGCGTCCAGCGCCAAGGGAGCCTCGGCGGAGGCGGTGAACGACCCCAAGCCCGGGCAGCTGTGGACTTTATATAACCCGGCTCCCGGGCCCGGAGGGTCGCAGCGACGAGGGGCCGGGGGCGGTGTCGGTCTGGCACGCGCGGACTACGGCCGCCCCTCCGGTGCCCCCTCCCCCGCCCGCCGCCGCCTCGCTCACTACAAAGAGCGCTCTGGCCGCGCAGCCTGCAGCGAGCCGATCGCTCCTTCCTCCTCGGGCCCGGCCCAGCACCGGACCTCGGCAGATCGTAGGGGCCGGCCCTTTTGTTCCTGCTCCGTGGGCCACCGCTGCCCGGTGCAGCAGTACCGACCGCCTGGCGCGCGGACCCGGTGGCCGCGGCCGCCCCCGCCCATCCATCACTGCCGTACCTTGGTATTTCGCGTCGATCTCCCGCATCAGAGAGACGTTCCGCTGCAGGTCGAAAGGCAGGGACTCGATGGAGTCCAGATAGTCCTCCACATAGTTTACTAGGTGGATCTGCTCCCCGTTGGCAGGACTCAACATGGTTCACCCCGGAGGTCCCCGGCGACTCGGCGCGGCTTTCCGCTTCCTCCACCCCCCGCCCCCCTCCAAAACAGCACTGCAAAATGCACGGCGCTCGCCTTCCCGCGTCCCCCGCCGGCTCCGGTCCGCCCGACCGCCGCTACATCGGCCGCCCCGGGGCCGCGGGGACCCCGGCGCCTGGGCGCGGGCCGCGGCGGCAGAGGCTCCGGGCACAGGCCCCCTCCCCGGCGGCGGCGGCGGGCGCGGGGGGCCGCGCGTACGGGCGCGCACACACCGACAGGGACAGCGCGGGGCTCCGCCGTGGCCACCGGGCCGGACCAAGGACCGCCGCGGGGCAGAGCTGGCCGGGAGAAGGGCGCGCTCGGCCGCCAGCCGCTCCGCACTTGTCCAACGTGGAAAACCCAAATACCAGTTTCAAACACTTGGGAAACATTCAGCCCCGCGAGTAGCGCGCATGCGCCCCGAACCCCCCCCCCGCCCGCTCGCGGGCGGCGGCCCCGCCCCCGCCGCATTCACGCCCCTCACCGTCCCGGGCCGGGGGGCGGCGGGCTGCGAGGGAGGCCGCGGGGGCGTGGCTTCTCCTGTCACTTGTTCTGGGGCGAGAGTCGTGGAGGAGGCTGCAAAGGGGCCGTCGGGACGGGGTCGACAGGCGACATGGAAACTTTACTAGGAGTTTAGCACTTGGTGGCAAGCCTGATGTGCGGCGCTACGCGCCGACCGGGAGATGCGAGTAGCGGACTGTTTCACTGAAGACTCGCCTGGGGCATGACAGCCGTGGGACCGCCGTTTTGGAGACTGTGACACAAGAACAGCCCTCACCTCTTAGCCCCCCCCACCTTATTCCAACCCCGCCCCGCAGTGCGGTATAAGTAGTGTCCGGCATAAAACTGGCAACTCCTGGAGCCAATCCACTTTCCGCTCTTACCTCAATGGCCAATGAGAACGAAGGAGAGGCGTGGTAGTGGCGGGTAACTCCTCCGGGGTTTGTATTACTAGACGGGTTCTCCGGAGGCGGGCAGAGAGGGCGGGCCCGGATGAGGCGGAAGTAATGATGCATGCGCGCTGGAGTCCGCGCGAGAGGGAACGAAGAGCCTTGAGGTGGGACCACTACTCCCAGCAACCTCCGCGCTTCCCGCGCCTGCGCCTTTCGCCACTGCCCTCCCTTTGTGTTGCCTCCTGCTTCTCAGTGTGGAAAGGATTGGAGACAAAGGACCCCAGGAGGAGAGCTGTTCCTCAGGACAGAGTCCTAGCCGAGAGCCTGCGGGCAGAACCGACGGCTTCCATGGCCCTGAGCCCCTTTCGTCTGGTGCCCTCCATTCCTCGCCTGCCGTGTGGAAAGACCGCCAACACTTGGCCGACCGCTCTTCAGGGCCCGGGCCGGCTTGCGCTCTCCCCTCCCCCACGACTCCCGGATTTAGGGCTTCTGGGGAGCCCGAGCGGAGCGAGCCGTTGCCTGGACGACAGTCGAGCCGCCCCCTTCCGGTTTAGGCCCCGCCCCGGGCGTGGCCACGCGGGGGCGCTGCCGCCTTTGTCCTGCGCGGGCTGCGGACCAGCTCGCGCTGCTGCGGTGTCGCCGCGCTACGCTGTCCCCGCTGTCCTCCCCCCGCTCTGTCCCCGGGGCCTGCCCCCCGGGGGCGGCGCCCGGTCAGTGCCCGGTCAGTGCCCTCCACTCCTCGCGACTGGTAGTCTCAGGAGCCAGGCGCGGACTCTGCCTAGGACTGGCGATCCCTGAATGTCCCCCCGGGCCGAGGCCGCCCCATCTTCCGCGTCTTCACGTTTGGAGAAGGTCGGGTTCCCAGGTTTCTCCTGGTGCTGATCGAGACGCAGGAACAGTCCAGTTTGAGCGGGCCCTGAGTGACCTCTGAAGCCACTTGCAGTTCTATAAGTATTCTATGCAATCCAGTGAAATTTGTAAAGTGTATAAAATTGTGTATCACTGCGGGGGTGCTTGCGCCCTGCTGCGTCGCACTTATGACTGGGGCCCCCGGTGCCTCCCAATGGAGTAAAGGTTTGGAGCCTGGTCGTTGCCGCTGGAGCGTGGCCGCGGCGCTAAAGGACAAACACTTTATCGTTCGAAGTACGTGGGTTTCGATCTTCGCTCTCGGATCCCCCTTCAGCACAGCAGAGGAACGTTCACTCTGCTGTTGGGCGGATTGGTTGTTATTTACCAGTTCACACTTCTTCCCGTTCGGGCCTCCAAAACAGCAAATGAAAACTAGTGAACTTTCATTTTTACAACAAAATATTGGCCACCAGTCTTCACAAAACATGGTATGTGTTGGCTCACGCCTGTAATCCCAGCACTCGGGAGGCAGAGGCGAGTTGAGGGCTATTCTGGGCGTCATAGTGAGTTCAGGGTCAGCCTGAATGCGAGACCCTGTCTCAAAACAACTAAAAATAAATAAGTAAAATTTTAAACCTCCAAACGAAACCAAATGTGTAGAGAGGTAGAAGTCTGAAAAAAATCATGCCTTTTTTTCCACAAAGAAGTGATTAAAAGTACGGCAGCAAGAAAGAGATTCTTTAATTCTTAACATTCTTTCGGGAATGAATAGCGTTTATCTGGGGTCAAAAATAAGTGTTGGAGCTGAGCATAGTTACACATACTTGTCATCCCAGCATTCAAGAGGCTGAGGCAGGAGGATTGCTATGAGTTTGAGGCTAGACTGGGCCACATAGTGAGTTCAGGACCATCCTGAACTACAAGATGAGACTGTCTCAAAAACTAAAAAAAAGAAAAATAAATTGAAAATCTTGACTGTTTCAGGTTTGCTCTTTATAGTATACATAAAAATAGGTAACAAACTTTTAACCGAAAGATTTGAGGGTAGGGATGTAGCTGGGGTAGAACATGGTCCTGGCACGAACAGACCCTAGGTTCAGTACCCAGCACCGATCAACCAATCTAAAAAATGTCTCTGGTTTAGTTAGAGAAGCTCTAACCTGTTGGAATAAAACATAAGGGATGAATACACAGTTCTTTGTTGAGGTGCTTAAAAATAAATCTTAGCTTCATCAAAACTGAAATGTTCTAAACTTTAGGTTGCCATAATTATTCTGCTTTAACGTTACAAGGTTTTGCCTCAGAAAGAAATGTCATATTGAAAAGTATATTTTGTTGTCATTAAAGAGAAAATGACATTTATGACATCTTGAAATCATTACTTATAATTCTCTTGTGGCCTACATTAGGGAGAAAGGTCTTTTTTTTTTTTTTTTTTTTGGTATTGGGAATCAAACTCAGGACCTTGTACTTGCAAAGCAGGTGCTGGAGCCACTAAACTAAATTCCCAGCCCCAGGTGACTTGTTTTTGTTTTTGTCTTTTACAGTGGCATAGTTTCACATTTAAGTTAGAGGCAAAAACAAGGTAGGGAAAATCACAGGATTCTCAGTGTAGTGAGAATCCTGGGAAGTTACTACATGCTAGTAACTTCCCAGTCATTTTACGTTACCATAATGTGCCATGCACCTACCTTCAATATGTAAGAGGATCATATATATATATATATATATATTTTTTTTTTTTTTTTGAGACAGGGTCTCACTTTGTAGTTCAAACTGGCCCTGAGTTCACTCTGTAGCACAGGCAAGCCTCGAACTCAGCAATCCTCCTGTCTCTGCCTTCCAAGTGCTGGGATTACAGGCGTGAGCCACCACGCCCGGCACAAGAGGATCATATTTTAACCATTAAATAATAGGTTGTGTTCCATCCTTGTGTTGCAGAGTTCCAAAACCATTAAGAACAGGAGATTTAGCTCAAGTGCACAACTACTGGGCCTACCTTGCAAGCACAGAGATCCAACCTCAAACCTGCGGGCCACAAAAGACAAAACAAAAAACCAGAACATAGCATTGCTGCCCTTTCAGGACAGAACAAACACAGAACTGATCGGAGGACAAAGCTGACTTAGAAGTCACGGTTCCCCACAGCCTGTCTGATTGAGCTCGCTGTGCAGAATCAGGTGCGGGTTTGGTTTTCAGTGTCAGCTGAGTCTACTCTCAAAACGTCCAGTGCGGCTCTCCCCTTGAGTGCTGCGTGTGCTCCTGGGCTGCAGCCTGGCTTTCTCCTTCACGTATGTTACTACTCAGACCTGGACCCTGGTGAGTCCGAGATGGACTTCAGGAGGGACGAATTCAGCAACCTTCACCGAGCGCCCTCCGAATCGAGCGCAGGTGCCGTGAAGTGTTCAGAAGAGTTTTAAGTCTGGAGTGTTGAGGGAGAGGACCATCCATCTTGCTGCAAAGGAAACCCAAGCACCGTGCGGCACTGCCTGGCACTCACGCCAGAGCGGTTAGCACCGCCGTAGAAGGAGGGAGGAGCGGCGGCCGCGGCCGAGGCGCCCGGATCCAGCGCGTAGCTTGTGCGTCAGGACGCAGCTGGCGTCACACCTCAGTCGGCTTGAAACGGGGACGCGCTCCAGAGCCCTGGGAGGTTTTAAATGCCGAGGAGCGCACGCCTCTCGGTCGGTGCCTTAGCTTTTGGAGAGCCTCAAACCAGCCGAAAGCAGAGCGGAGGGGACTGCTCTTTCAGGACTGCGGAAGCAAAGCTGTGTTTTCTGTTCTGTGAAATGCCAGTGGGGCGCGAAAGCGAGTCTCAGAACATTTTTCTTCTCAAGAGGGGGGTAATGCAATTTTTAATCTTACGATGGCCCCAAGAAGCTATTTCTTGCTAACCCGCTCCAGAAATGATGGGTGGTTTCATCAGGAGACGGTGCTGGGGCGCACGGGGTTGTGCATATTGGGGGGACACAAAATAGGGCGGTGTCAGGGTGCAGTGTAGTGTTAACAAGCTCGACTGTGTGTTGGGTACACTGTATTGAGAGGCTGACTCGCTGTTAGGCTGCAGTGTTGCTAGGATACACACGTGCAGTGCGTGTTGGGGTGCTGCAGTGCAAGCGTGCCGCGCGCACGTTGGGGTGCAGGCACAGCGCTTTGGGGCGCACACGTGGCTTGCAGCAAGGCTCCCAGAGCAGGCCGAGACCGGGCGGGGGCGGCGCAGGATGACCGGGCCTGAGCAGGCAGGCGCCGGGCCGGACTTGCGGAGCGTCCCGAGGACCAAGGTCGCCAAGCGCGACCGGTGCTAATAAACACGCCGCGACGTCGCAGCCCCGCCTCTTCCTGCGGCTTCAGGCCCCGGCCAGCCCGGCGCGCCTCCTCCGGGCGGGCGCCCTGGAGCCCGGCCTCGCGGAGCACGCCCAGAGCTTCCGGCGTGGGCGGGGCTCCCGCGGCGGGCGGGCCGTCCCTGCTCCGGCGGGCGACATGCTGCGGACGCGCCAGGCGCCCGCCCTGCTGGCGGCTTCGCTGGACCCTGCGCGGGGACGCGGCGCTCGGGCGGCCTGCGAGGGGCGCGGGCGGGGCTGGCGGCGGCCGGCCGGCTGCGACACGGGCGTGCGCGTGCACAACAGCCTCACGGGCCGCAAGGAGCCGCTGGTGGTGGCCCGCGCCGACGCCGTGTCCTGGTGCGCGGGCGGGGGTGCGGGGCGAGGGCGGGCGTGCCCGGCACGCGGGGCTCACCGCGGCGTCCGTCCCCAGGTACAGCTGCGGCCCCACCGTGTACGACCGCGCGCACCTCGGCCACGCCTGGTGAGTTGGGTCTCGGCCACCCGGCCTGCCGGCGCAGGGTCGGGCCCTCGGGCGCAGGCTGCTGGCAGCGGCCCATCGGGGCTTCCCGGTCCCAGACTGGGGGCCTCGGCCAGGGCCTGTCGCTTCCGGTGTCGAAGCCCGGGCGGTGCCCCCCCCCCCCCGTGACCCCTGCCCCGCAGGCGGGGCGGGAGGAGTTGCTGGTTCAAAGTTAGCCTGGGCCACGTGGAGAGACCTTGCCGTGAGCTGGCAGCAAAGGCCCTGGTTCGGAATCTGCAGCACTTGCGGGGTGCAACGCCCGGAGCGCCGCCTGACCCGGCGCTGATGTTGCTGAAGGGTCAGCCTTTCTCTGGTTTCGGAACCTTGTTTTGCCCCGGGGTGACTGGCCCTACCACCACACCTGCTGGGGTTTATCCTTTGTGGAGAATTGAGCTCTCTGGACGCACCCCCGGAGGCTGGAGCTGGGCTGCCCATCTGCCCTCAGCTCGCCCTAAGACGTGCCTCTCTGGCTTCTTCGCAGTTCCAGTTTTCCTAATATTTTACATGTGTACTGTAATTTTTTTTGTTGTGCAGATCGAAACTAATAGTAAACAGATACGTTATTTTTATTTTTACTTAAAATTTACATATTAAGCATGATCTTAAATTTTATTTTGTTGTAAGAAAATGACCGAAGCTTCATTTTTCCCCTTTTTCACTTTGGGCTTACTGTCAAATGTAAACATTATAGTTTGATATCTTTAATGAAATATAAAATGTGCTGTGCAGGTACTCGTAGTTGAATCTCCTCTCCGCCCAGAGTCTCTCCACAAAGGTAGCCTCTAGTGAAGGGAAGCTATTTTGGGACTGAATTAACCCTTTTTCTTTTTACTTTTTTTTGGAGACAGGGTCTCGCTTTGTAGTTCAGGCTGTCCCTGAGCTCACTAGATAGCCCAGGCAAGCCTCGAACTCAGCAACTCTCCTGTCTCTGCCTCTGAGTGCTGGGATATCAGCCGTGAGCCACCACGCCCTGCGTTGTGGTATGTGGGTTACTGGGGATCGAATTTGGCACCTCGTGCTGGCAAGGAAGACACCGGAATCACTGAACTAAATCTCCAGCCCTTTATGTGTGTGTGTGTGTGTGTGTGTGTGTGTGTGTGTGTGTGTGAGACAGGGTCTCTGGGGGCAACCTTGAACCAGCAGCTCCTCCTGCCTCAGCCTCCTGAGTGCTGGGATGACAGGTGTGTGCCACCATGTCTGGCTCCGGAAGCCTTCTTCCGAACAAGGTGTGCAGGGTTGTCCAAAAGACAGAAGCCTGGCTGTTTCTCACAGCTTTGGGTTTGTGCCAGGTCCTCGTCCATGCGTTCCAGTGACAGAACCCTGCAGACGCGCTCCTTCCACAGAAACACTTTTGCTGTTTGTCTGCCCTCTGTGAGGGTGCCGTTCCTCCCAGGGAGCAGACTGGCCCTGACACATCTCCTTTCTTTGCCTCTTCCCCTGCCCTTGCACCTCTTGGTCTCTTTCTCATTTACAAAATAATTGCCTCCATAATTCCTATTATCTATTTTTTATTTTTTTGAGACAGGGTCTCACTTTGTAGTTCAGGCTGGCCCTGAGCTCACTATATAGCCCAGGAAAGCGTTGATCTTGGCAATCCTGCTTCTGCCTCCTGTGAGCCACCACACCCAGCATTGTGGTGTGTGGTTACGGGTGATCAAACTCGGGCCCTTGTATTTGTGAGGCATACACTGGAACCACTGAGCTAAATCTCCATCCTTATTATCTATTCTTTATTTTGCTCTTTATTTATACTTTATGTCTTTGCAGAAACCATGTAGTATTTAACTTTGTGTTTTTTATTTTGCTTATCTTTATGGTTTGAAGTACATCCATTTTACTGCAGAGGCTTCAAATTTATCCTTTTTATGGCAGAGTAGTACTCCCCAGCATGTACATATACCCAAGGTCAAGGTGTTAACAGATTGGCTTATACACAACATTTCATTGCTCTCTTTTCAAGTATGGACTGGGGAGTCTCTGGGGGGTTTATTGGGGTACTATTGTGCTGTGAGCGCTGTGTATCTAACTGCATCCCCCCGGTGGCTGCACCCGAACATAGTCCCACAGGCTCCTGGCAATGCTGCACAGTGCCCATGCGCTGTGGAGTCCAAAGGCACGTGAGACCCTCTTCCTCTTGGGCAGGACCCTCGGACAGAGGCTGTGCCTTCCTTGACATTATGGCAGAGCTGGTTCCCAGGTTTCAAGAGTTTCCTGCATTGCAAGACTGCGGGGAGATTCATTTTAACCCTGTATACAGCCAGATGTGTGCACTTTTAACTCTGGCACTCCGGGAGGCTGAGGCAGGGGAATCACAAGTTCAAGCCCAGCCTGAGTAACTTGGTGAGACCCTGACTCAGGATTAAAAAATAATTAAAAATAAAAGCCTGGGATGGGCCGGAGGGTTAGCTCAGTGGTTCCAGCGCCTGCCTCGCAAGCGCAAGGACCTGAGTTCGATCCCGAGTAACCACATATAATGCTGGGTGTGGAGACACGCCCACCAACAATCAACACCGCATACCACAGTGCCGGAGGTGGTGGCTCACGCCTGTCATCCCAGCACTCGGGAGGCAGAGACAGGAGGATTGCTGAATTCGCGGCGGCTTGCCTGGGCACCATAGTGAGCTCAGGGCCAGCCTGAACTGCAGAGCGAGACTGTCTCAAAGCAAAAAAAAAAAAAAAAAAAATCCTGGGGATATAGTTCAGTGCAAATTCTGTGGGTTCAATCTACAATACCAGAAAATAAAATTACATATATGTAAAAATACAGAGAAGGAAATTTTAAAAGCAGAGGTGTGTGTGTGAGGGTCTCATCCCATATTTTCTTTCTCGCCTTTTTGAGACAGGATCTCAACATATATCCCAGGTTGGCCTCCTACTCGTGGTGACCCTCCTGCCTCAGCCTCCTGAGGACTGGGATTGTAGGTGTTCGCTACCACATCTGACCTTTTTCTTTTTCAATGCTCTCGAAGGGTGTAGCATTCTTGGGAACAATTTGGTACTTGTCCTGATTTGTGTTTATTTGCTTCTGTCCATTTTGTGAGAATATATAGATGTAAGAACTAGAAAGTGGGCCAGGTAAGATCGCTTTATGAGTGATTTTTTTGTGTTTTTTTTTTTTTAGTTTTTTGAGACAGGGTCTCACTTTATAGTTCAGTCTGGGCCTAAACTCACTGTATAGCTCCGGCTGGCCTCGAACTCCCACCATCTTCCTGCTTCTGGCTCCCGAGTGTTGGGATTGCAGATGTGAGCCACCACGCCCACTTGGTGGCTAGGGATCGAACTCAGGACCTTGCATTTGCCAGGTGGACTCTGGAACCACTGATCTAAATTTGTGACCCTTATGAGTGAATTTTACACATTAAATCCCTCAACAGTTCAAAAACTAAAAACCCTCATACTGAGCCCCAGCTTGCTGTCAGGTTGCAGCCTGCTCTGTCCAGGTACAGAGGCGGCTGAGGTGCTGAAGTTGCTGGCGCTCTTTCCTTACAGCTCCTACGTCAGATTTGACATCATCCGAAGAGTCTTGACCAAGGTGTTTGGGTGTGGCATCGTCATGGTGATGGGCATCACTGACGTGGATGATAAGATCCTCAGACGAGCCCGCGAGGTGGGTGAGGGCTCCTCGGAGACAGCTGCGGTCCGGGGAGAAGGTCGCCTCTGGTCGCTGCCAGCCTGGCCTGGGTCCTGTTTCTCTCTGCTGCCAGTGCCTCTTACTTCTGTGTTCCTTTTTTCTTTTATTTATTTACTTATTTATTTATTTGAGACTGGATCACTCTGTGTAGCTTTGAACTCATGGAAATCCTCCTGCCTCTGCCTCCTGAGTACTGGATTACAGAGGTATGCCACTACACCCATCTTTTTTGTTTTAAAGAAATTTAATCATATTTATAATCTAGCTATATGTATAAATTCGTTTTCAGTCTAAAACATTGTCTTTCAGCTGGGCATGGTAGTGTATGCCTGTAATCTCAGCATCAAGAGGCAGCAGCGGTAGGAGGATCACCTCAAATTCAAGGCCAGTCTGGGCTACAAAAAAAAGTTATATAATGGGAATCATGATATTTATTTCTCCTTTTGTTGTTAGCAGCTAACAAGGTGGCCAGCCTCAGTCTCACTAAGCCATCCCTGTAGGGTTTCTTGGTTTTTTGATCCAGTCTCTCCGTGTAGGTCAGGCTGTCCTTGAACTCACTCTGTGGTCCAGGCTGATCTCCAACCTGGGTTCTCTTGCCTCAACCTCCCAAGTGCCAGTGCAGGTCTAAAACCCAAAGTTGGCAGCCCTTTCTGGTGTGAGCGGTGCCCAGCCCTGGCACTCTTCTGCCTGTGGCGCAGATGAGGGTCCTGTGGCTGCTGATTTGTCCTGCCTCATGCAGATGGACATGTCGCCGGCTGCCCTCGCTAGGCTGTACGAAGAGGATTTCAGGCAGGACATGGCAGCCTTGAAGGTAGGCACGGTGGGCACTGGCCTGGCCCGGCTGGCTCAGTGTGCAGCTGACCAGGGCCTTGCGGTGGGTCTGTGGAACCTGCAGCTGGGCCTGGAGGAGACTGTGCCTGGTTTGTTTGGAGCCAGGACCAAACTGGCAGGACCCCCGTGCCCACTCACGTGGCTTTGTCTGTAGTGGCCAGAGCAGTGCCGTGGGAAGTGGCAGTGGGCAGCTGGGGCCGGGGCCTGGGGGCGCGGTCTTCCCACCTGAGTGCCAGTGTCTGCACTTTCCAGGTTCTGCCGCCCACCGTGTCCCTGCGGGTGACTGAGACCGTGCCCCAGATTGTCTCCTTCATTGAAGGCATCATGGCGCGTGGGCATGCGTACGCCACGGAGAAAGGTACCACGCGTGGGCAGTGCTGCTGGCCCCGCTGTGTGGTGTGGTACCCTGCTGCGTCCCCCTCCCTGCAGAGGGCGAGGTGGCTGGGACAGGGCAGGCCCCCGACACTGCTCCTGCCCGTCAGGGCTCCCCCTGCTCTGTGTGCTGTGGGGTGCACCCCATAGCACCCCCCGAGTCCGTGGCCCCTGGCACTGCCTCTTGTGCGGGTCCTCCCCTCGGCGTCCTCACTGTGGCTACTGCTTCCCATGAGGAGCCGCGGCCTCGCCCTGTGTGGCTCAGCCCCTGCCCGGTTGCCTGGGCTCCCACCGTCCCCTTGGCAGACTTTCTCATGAGACCCACCGCCGCTTCCCGGAACCTCTGGTCCCGGCTGGGCGCTTCCTCTCGGGTCCCGGTCCGCGGCCGGGCACCTGCAGCCTCCCCTCCCCGTGCCGCCTTACTTTGCCCTCACCTCGCAGGGCCGCCTCTGTGCAGGGCTTCTGTTTGCCTTCCGAGCTTCGTGTCCTGCCCCAGCCTCAGTCTCTGTGCCATGCGGTTCTGGGCTGCTGTGCTTTGCTGTTTAGGGAAATTGAGTTGCTACATTTTCAGACCTTTCCCTTTGAACTGGGGTGGTAGCGCTCGCCTGTAACCCAGCATTTGGGAGTCTGCAGCGGGCATCGCCTGAAGGCCAGCCTGGGCTACAGAGGGATGTGAGGCCTGTGTACTACAGAGAGACCCTGTCTCAAAAACCCAAAACCAGGGCCGGAGGGTTAGCTCAGTGGTTCCGGCGCCTGCCTCGCAAGCGCAAGGTCCTGAGTTCCATCCCCGGTAACCACATAGAATGCTGGGCGTGGAGACACGCCCACCGACAACCAACGCCGCATACCACCGTGCCGGAAGTGGCGGCTCACGCCTGTCATCCCAGCACTCGGGAGGCAGAGACAGGAGGATTGCTGAGTTCGCGGCGGCTTGCCTGGGCACCATAGTGAGCTCAGGGCCAGCCTCAATTACAAAGCGAGACCCTGTCTCAGAAAGCAAAAAAAAAAAAAAAAAACCCAAACCAAATAAAAACAAAACCTTCTGCTCCTCACGTCTCTTGAGGCTCGTAGCCGGGCCTCACTGACGCGGACGCGGGAGCTTTGAGGCTCCTTGGGGCAGTGCGTCTCCCACAGAAAGCTCTGTTGTCCTGGTCCTGGGGCTAAGTGCTCTCTGCATTGCTAAGTTGCCCTGGCTGGAACCTGTGCCCTTCCCGCCCAGCCGCCTGGCTCAGACACCTTTGGCAGTGGCTGAATGAGGAGGGGACCTCGGTCCAGGACCCCTTGGCCTCCTCCTGTCCTGCCTCAGCCGGCTATGGAGGCCTGCGCTGCCCTCTCCGAGGAGCAGGTGGGCCGCAGCCCAGCCCTGGAGGGTAAGTGCTGTGGCCCCTGCCAGTGACCGACCTGGTGAATCCATGGGCACAGACACACACGTGGACCCTTGAATTCATGGGGATCCTTCTGCCTCAGCCTCCCCAGTGAGTGCCGGTGACAGGCCTGCACCACGGTGCCCGGCTTCTGTGTCTGAACTCCAGTTACTTGCAGGAGACTCAGTTTGACTGGAAGCGGGTCCCATGCAGACACGGGGCCTTTGCCTCCATCTTTGAAATAGGCAATGTCTACTTCGATCTGAAGTCGAGAGGAGATAAGTACGGCAGACTGGTTGGCGAGGTGCCTGCTCCCTCGGCAGAGGCAGGTGGGTGGCGAGCCTCGGCCCTCAGGCGTCCACGGGGCCCGTGTCTTCTGGAAGCTGTGGGTCTCTGTCCCCTGGTGCCACATGGCTCAGTGGGGAGGAACAGGGCTCACGGATGGGGAACCCTGAAAGTCCTTGGGGGCGGAGGCAGGAGTGGGGTCTCAGGCACTGTCTCCGTGTCCCCACTGGGTGGCCGGGGCCTGGCTGCCCCGCTGACCCCTTGTCCTTGCAGCAGACTCAGACAAGCGGCATGTGGGCGACTTCGCGCTCTGGAAGGCGGCCAAGCCCGGGGAGGTGTCCTGGGCCGCCCCCTGGGGACCCGGCAGGCCCGGCTGGCACATCGAGTGCTCCACCATCGCCAGGTGACGCGCACAGGTTTGCCCTGCATGGCGTGGGCACAGCCTCCCCAGCCTCGCTTCGTTGCCCCGGACCTCACCGAGAGGCAGGGTCGGAAAACATGGCACCGGTCAGAGTGGAGCAGTTACCACTGAGGGGGGCTGCCACGGGGCTCCCTGGGGTCTGCCCTGTTGAGCACGCGCATCCTGTTGCCTGCCGCGTCCTGCAGCGGCGCCAAGTCCCTCTCCTGAGTCTCCTCTGCCCTGAATGGACTCAAAATGTTTTCTTCTCGTGGTCACTTTGACTTTGGGAAGCGCTGGAGTCACACGGTGCCAGATCTGGTGACCGAGGTGGACGAGGACAGAGCGCCGTGTTATGATGAGCTGCCTGTCCGCTGGGTGGTACTCGGCCGCACTCGCTGTTTTACTTTATTTTATTTTGTTTTTTGTAAAAACCGGGGGCCAAGCTCAGGCCCTTGTGCTTCCAAGGTAGTGTGGTACCACTTGAGCTAAATCCCTGGCTAGTGCCGTCTGATTTTTTAGTCACCACATTCTCTTTTTTTTTTTTGCTTTTTTGAGACAGGGTCTCGCTTTGTAGTTCAGGCTGGCCCTGAGCTCCCTATGTAGCCCAGGCAAGCCGCCGCGAACTCAGCAATCCTCCTGCCTCTGCCTCCCGAGTGCTGGGATGACAGGCGTGAGCCACCACGTCCGGCACTGTGGTATGCGGTGTTGATTGTCGGTGGGCGTGTCTCCACGCCCAGCATTCTATGTGGTTACCGGGGATCGAACTCAGGACCTTGCGCTTGCGAGGCAGGCGCTGGAACCACTGAGCTAACCCTCCGGCCCAGTCATCACATTCTTGACTCCTTGTGGAGATACGGAGGGAAGAGCAGGGGCAGTGGGTGAGCCCCACGGGGAGAGAGGTTCTGAGGGGTTCCTGGCCGAGCGTCTTCCCTTGCGATACTTTAGAAGTTCACCCTGTGCCTGACCACACCCCCCTCCGCCCGTCCAGTCTGCAGGTGCTCACGAGCGGCCTTAGAGTGTGGGTCCTGGGCAGGGCACCATGGCGAGGAGACCTGGGAGTGTCTGCCCGGGCGGCCTCGGGCGGTCCCAGCGCTGTCACCATGGCGAGGGGCAGGCTGGTCCCCAGCACAGCCTGCTGACCCAGCGCCTGGTGTCTTGCAGCACTGTATTCGGGAGCCAGCTGGACGTGCACTCAGGCGGCATCGACCTTGCCTTCCCACACCACGAGAACGAGATAGCGCAGTGCGAGGCCTTCCACCAGCAGGGCCAGTGGGGGAACTACTTCCTGCACTCCGGTGAGGCGCCAGCCCTCGGGGTGGGCGGCCAGGGTGCGTGGGCAGGAGCGGTGAGCAGGTGAGCGGCCAGAACTTGGGAGGCAGACTCCAGTGCCGCTCTGGAGAGCCCTGGGGTCCCCTCAGTGGCAGGTGCTAGAGATCCACTTCTGAGCTGTTGACCTGCCCTAGCACTGAGCTGAGGACCAAAGCTGGTCCTTAGGAACAGGCGTGGCACATGAGGCTGGCCCTGCTTTGCTGGGCATGATGGGCACTTGTCATCCCAGCACTTGGGAGGCTGAGGCAGGAGGATCTCTATGAATTTGAGCCTGGGCTGCACAGTGAGTTCAAGAACAGTTTGGATACAGACTTTTCTCAAAAAAACCAAAGAAAGACAAAAAAGGGTAGAAGGAAGGACCCCTGCTGTGAGTCCGGGGATTGGACCCAGCTAGAGCCTTTCAGATGAGTCCGCCCTGCGCCCTGCCACGCCTGGGGCTCGCTGCTCCGTGGGCTCGGAACTGTGGCCCTCGCCCCCATTCCTGGTGCGCTCCTGGGTGGGAGGACGAGCTTTCTCTCCACCTGGTCCGAGGCTGCTGGAGCCCGTGCAGCAGCAGGGCCAGAAGTCAGGTCGCCGTGACCCTTGGGCCCGGTCAGGACTGTCCCGGCGCTGGGGACTGCAACGTGTGCCTTGTCTCTAGGGACTTGAGCCTGGAGGGTCTGTCAGGCCAGGGCGCCAGGCGGGTCACTGCGTGGCATCGTCACTGCTTTTAGCGACTGTGCCACCGGCAGCTATCACCCAGG
>PVIC010021517.1:0-28503 GCA_004025085.1 Thryonomys swinderianus
AAAAAAAAAAAAAAGAACTAATTTGAAGGCAGTTGAAAATTTGGAACATATTTATTTGGAATGATTTATTGAACAGCCAAGTAAATATATTGAATTACTTGTTAAATACAGTAGTTGGGTTAAAAGCTAAATGTACAAATTAGCTGTATGCTTTTGAGATTAATGAAGTAAAAGTATTACATAAAGCCATCAGACAGGATTTTGTAAACAAGAGTAAATACTGAAAAAGAGAAAAAGACTACTAAAATTAAAATGCAAAACTTTTCAATATTAAGTGGAGCTGTGGTGATGAAAGGCTGAATAAAATAAGGAGGTGGAGGTGAGATAAAACAGAAGGCCTGCTCTTCATGAAAGAAATAGAGGGGGCAATTTTTGGATGGGTTGTAAGATGTAGCAGAACTCAGAAATGCCCATCAGATTCTCCAGGTGGAAAGTATTAGCAATATGGGAGTGTTGGGACAAAACTGATTCAAGTAATAATAAAAAGTAATGTCAGAGTCTGGTGTTCTTATCCGTGACATGGTAGAATGGTATTAGCTACTTTGCAGAGTTTTGTAGGAATACGATTAGAGTATTTTCATGAACTGTAAATTATGATGCCAATCTATATTAATTTTAAAATGTGAATAAATTTTTTATAGTTGTTTTAATGACTAAAAAAGTTCCTATTTAAAAAGACTAGAGAAGGAGAACTAAAGAGCAATGTATCATATGTGATTTAAAACATCTCTAGATAACATTTATTACTGAAATTGCCAAGCAGTTTGATACAGTCCACTGAAGTTTGAAACATTATACTGGAGCAGCTAGAAGCTAAGAGCAGAGAATGAAATCTATTTTTGTCTTTTACATAATCTCATACACTTTCCAATTGGAAAATTGGCATAAAATATGCTTTGAATAACTGTGGTTTTATATTTGGAGCAAGATATAACTGGAAACCCTTTGTAATGGAGGTGTAGTTGTGTCAGCTTATTTCTGTGAATCAAGGCTTCCTAAAGTGGTGGCAGATCTGCAAGATTCCCAGTGGTCTAATGGCATTGCATTTTTATTTATATTTATCTAGATCACTAGGGCTAGAGAATGAGGCATTCCATTTTTCCTACAAGTTTATTACTTCCCCTTCTTCCTTTGAATTTTTTCTCAACTTGCTGTTGAGGTGGATGGTCCATATTCTATCATCTCTACCTTCCATTTCATCCAGCTCAGTGGATGTAATAAAAAGAAAGAAAGAAAGAAAACAGCCTAAACGTTTGCCCCTGATAGCATCTCTGACTGAAAAGGAAAACATTTCTTCCTGTAAAGGGCTTTTCTGAAGCTGCCGGGCTTGGCAACAGTAAGAACTTTGCATCCATGAGAAGCTGGCTTCCACTCTGAACTCAATCCTGACGTGTCTCTGGGCTCTGCGTGATCTGTGTGACACTGTTAGAAAAGTAGGAATGATTCTGTAGGAAAATGATAAGAGGAAAGGGTGGTCATAAAAAGCTTGCACAGTATGATTTATTTTTAATATTTACTCCACATTATTTAGTATTTTTATGAGAATATTTTATTTCAATTGATTTATTCACTATACTTCTACTGTTATTTGCTCTGTTATATCCAAGGCCATCACGGTGAAGAAATTAAGTACTTTCCCATAATAAGTTCACAAGCATCATGGGAAAATCGAGGTTCACAGTAAACATTAAAATTGAGCATGTCTGATGCATATAAATTAGTGAATGAATAATCACCATAGAACTTCATAGTCTCTAAGTCCATCATAAAAATGTAAATATAGGCACAGGTATACCCTCATTGGAAAAGAGTTTTATAACCAATATTTGATAACCATTCAATTATACATGGTGCATCAAACGGAAAATTTTAGCCCCCAGTGTTGTTTGCTGGGTACCTTCCTGACTTTGCAAGACTGATATAACTTGATAGGATAATAAACTTCTTCGTTGCATAATTTGTACTTCACATCTTTACTTCAGTGTCTTCACATATGAAAACTAAATTGAAGTTTAGCCAGAAAACTGTTAAGTAAAACATAGTATACAATGTGTTTTTCAAAGTAATTAAAAAACTTATTTCTGTAAATATATTAGAAACAATGAGCTGTGAGAATGAAGGGGTTAGACATTGGGCTCTCAGTAATAACATTTAAGTTTCAATATTAATGTCAGAAATGTTAAATCCTACCCATAGAACTTTATTTTGCTCAATACAATTTTATTTAGAGCACCTAAAATAAAAACATAAATTACATGGGTGCACATAGATATTCAGTGAATATTCTCAGTACATTAATTAAAAGTCATATAGAAATTAATTATTCATTTTTGTGTATTTCTAATGACTTCAGGTTTGCAAAATTAAATATTGCACTTTGGTTATAAAACTAGTATCATATTAAATGCTTTTTAGGGCTGCAGATTTAGTGCAAGTGACATTACTCCTACTTTGGAAGTATAAAGTCCTGAGTTTGATCCCCAGAACTGCAAAATAAATAAATATATATTTTAAAAATTACATAATATACATTTTGTCATTTTTCATATTATCCTATGTAAAAATCTGCTGATTTTTGGTAGATCTTATTCTATTTTACATATAAGATAATTTATTTGGAGAGTACCGAACTCGTATGCATTTAGTTTATATGAAGTGATTTTCTACAAATATTGTTGTGCTGGCACTTAAGGCCATTTTCATACTTAGTTTACTCTATGTCCCATATTCTAGAACTTCTCGAGAGAAAAATATCAGACCACAGAACATTTATGTTATTTTTTCCTAAAATAAAATCATATTTTATAAAGTCATAAAGTCATATAAAGTCATAAGAGGCAAATCATATTCCCCTAGGAGGTATTCTTGAGTGTCCAAAGAATTTTGTTATAAACATTTTGCATCACTGTCAAACTATACCAAAGTACTGTACTCTTTAATTTATATGTAGTTTGCTTCTATTTTGAGGGAACGTGAATATCTTCCATATGTCTAAATGTTATTTATCACTATATAATCACCTAAAACATTTCTGCTTAAAGATGTATTCATTTTATTTTAATTTAAGTCAATTTAGTATGGATTTCTGCAGACAATTTACAAAATGAGGATGCTGGAAATTTAACTGCTTTCTGTTTTGTAAATAGTTTTCAATTTGTGTTTTTGAAACTTGTGTTTGTTTTAATTTCAATGTAGTCTTTATCTCTTTCGCGGTACCTAGTTTTTGTAATAAATGTTGATATCTCTAATATACTTTGCTGATATAAAATAAAAATTTGTGTTTTCAAAATACTATTAGTTGTATTCACTTTTACATTTATTTATTTACCAAAAAGGATATGACAATGATAAATATAAGTAACCACATGAGTTAGTATCAGTAAGGCAGGATCTGAAGATGCCCAAGGGGAAGAACTTCCATTCTTCGGTGGTTGTGGTATGCCAGTGGGTAGATTTGTTCTGAAAGTTAACCTTTTTTAAACTTATACTTATCTGCAAATACCTACTTAGATGTTTCAGTGTCAAATAATTGAGCAGTGAGATTCTTCCTCTCATTTGAAGTCATGGCTTATTAATCCCTATATATATATATATATATATATATATATATATATATATATATATATATATATATATATATATATATATATATATATATGGTTGTTTTTTTGTTTTGTTTTGTTTTTTGCTTTTTTTGGAGACAGGGTCTCGCTTTGTAGTTCAGGCTGGCCCTGAGCTCACTATGGTGCCCAGGCAAGCCTCAAACTCAGCAATCCTCCTGTCTCTGCCTCCCGAGTGCTGGGATTACAGGCGTGAGCCACCATGTCTGGCATTTCCCCTAATATATTTTATAAACATCTAAAATTCTTATATATATTATGATGGTTATACATCTCAAAATAATTAATTTGTAGTTATTGTGCTATGAGTTCGCCTAAAATGATACTGTTTTTGCATTGACAGAATAAATCAGAGGATGATGACAATATTATAGTTTGTGTAATACACAAAATAAATTGGTTAGTTGACACTGGTTTTAGTTGTTAGTTCATTTAGGACATTTTGTCAATGTTCTTAACAGTTCTTTTTCATTTCAATGATTTTAGATTGAGATAGATATATTCACTTTTGCATCAAAATCTGTTTTCTTCTCCTTTCAGTTTATTAAAATACAAAGTTTATCTTGGAAGAAAATCCACTGAAGTTTATAGTATATATTTAAAATTATCTTTATATTTCTCTGGAAATAAAGTGTATTTCCATAGAAGTGTGTGTATTTTTTCCTTTTCTTATATTTTTGTATCTTGACAGTCCTGATCTTTTCAACACTGGCATTTTTATGTTTCTTTTGAAACGTGTTTATAGTCCTGTTTTTCTCTAATTTCCTCCCCTACTTCTGTTCTATAAAAAGCTGTCTCACCTTTTACACATGTGAATCCTCATTCAGTGAAGGTTGTGATTAAGTTTATGGAACAAATTATTCATGTGATCCCTCACTCTAAGTGTTTTGGGAAATTGCTTGACTGTCCTTTTCAGTGCTTCTTTTGGAAACACATAAAGGCCAAGAGCATACTCCTAAATCTGTTCACGGTTGGGCTGGTTTTACTATGACTGAACTGTATATACATGTTTATTTCGCAGAACTTGGGGAGACAGTAGCTTTCTCACCAGCCTGTCATCACAACACCCAAGCTTCCTTCTCCACGGCCCTGGGAGCAAGTCCACCCCTCTTCTTGCTTCAGGTCTGTGGGCTCGTCCCCTCTGCATTTATTGGTCTCTGAGTCCTTTGGTAACAGTGCTTTTACCTCTGATGCAATCAGAGGGTGTCTTCTGCTGGGTTGGTGTTGTTGCGTTTTTTGTTGTCGTTCCCTTGATTTTTGTAAGTGGCCTCAAAGCCTCCTGGCTGTTTCCTCAAGACTTGTGCACAAGGTCCTGGCCATCCAGTCCTCTGTGAGCCGTGCTGGTAATACTCAAACAGGTTTCCAACTTGAAAGATGCTGTTAGCTGCACAACTTTATTTAAAACTTAGTGTAGGGTTTTTTATTTTCCATCCTGAATCCCTTTTTGTGTGATTTACAGTATGTAAATGGTAAATATCCTACATTTTTCCTCAATGTGTCCAACATATGGTTGAACTGAATTAATTTGGGAGACACTGTAATTGTATAAAGTTTTTGGAGGAGGAAGAATGAGAGTTATGTTTTGTTAGATTAGAATTGGATGTCAGTAGTATTTGCAAACAGCTTGCAAATAAAAAAAGACAAATGGAATATATAGATCACTTTTGTGTAAGGGGGAAAACACATACACACACAGAAGGAGATTTTATAACATAAGAGCAACAAGATCATTTACAGATGGAATGAATGTTTCAACACCTGTCACAGATGTATATTTTAATTCAAGAATTCTACTGGGTCAGTTTCTTAAAAGAAATCTACTTATACATTTTAGGTCTTAAATTTGGTAGCTACACGATTCAACTGAAAAGCCTTATATTTTGCTCGTAACAGTTAAAGAGGGAGGGGTCTTGTTACTTGTAGAGGGAGGCAGTCTGAGGACAAGGACTAGCAGTCAAGGGCAAGAGAGCACCATATAATTTTCTAACCTGTGAGGTCCTGGATGACCGAGTGGTGACATAAAGGGATTGTAGCCAGATGCGGGACCTTAAAGACAGAAGGCGGACAGTCATTGGTGGGAACTCTATATTGACTTTGCTCTGTATCGATCAGACCTATCAATACTATTCACTATTAACATCAGTAAATGTAAATTAAATAAGGCAATTACTCAGTTATGTTTAAAACACGTGTAAATTAAGACACTTGTACTACCATTCTCTGCACATTAAATCATCTCCGAACTAACAATTATATGGTTTTTTTTTTTTTTTTTTAAGACAGGGTCTCGCTTTATAGTTCAGGCTGGCCCTGAGCTCACTATGGAGCCCAGGCAAGCCTCGAACTCAGCAATCCTCCTGTCTCTGCCTCCCAAGTGCTGGGATTACAGGCATGAGCCACCACGCCCGGCACTGTGATATGTGTTATTGATTGCTGGTGGGCTTGAGTCACCACGCCCAGCATTGTATGTAGTTACCGGGATCGAACCCAGGACCTTGTGATGCAAGGCAAGCGCCGGAACCACTGAGCTAAATCTCTGGCCCACAATTAAAAGTTGTTGATGGATAATAAATTGTTGGATGAACATAATGCCAAAGAGCAGAGTACTGTTTTAAAGCATGTGTTCTTCAATATTTGAGGTGATTTTGAAGTGCAGTTTCACTTAAGAAATAGTCTCTTAATAGATACTCTTTAAATGTAATTAACAAGGGTTAAAATGGAGCACATATGGTACTACCTTTTTAGTTTAGCTTTTTAATACCATGTGGTACCACTGTGCCCTTGCTGCATGCTGGCTCTTGACCTTGCGATGCCCTTGAACCTGCCCCATTGTAGATGTTCTTCCGGGATTATCTGAACATCTCCTAGATTCAGAGGTCAGACCTCCACTATGGAAACACCCTCTCCTCTCTGTTGATCTGTGAGTCTTGCAGTGGTGCATAAGGTAACCTCTTGGAAAGCTATCCGTGGGGCTTCTTTTTCTTCCAAGTATTTTTCCCGTAATTAATATATGCTAGTTGCACAAATTAAGGAAATCCAATGTGATTTTTCCTTGAGTGTATGATAATGTCCCTCATTCTCCTTCAAATCTCTTCTGTCTCCCCTTTCTCTCCTTCTCTACTCCTCCGTCCCTAGCAATCCGCCCTTTACTCTCAGGTCGTTTGAACAGAAGGAAGAAAATATGTGCTACTTGTATTTCTGGATCTGGCTTCTTTAGCTTAATATGATGTTCTGCAGTTCTATTCATTTTCCTGAAAAGGACAGGATTTCTTTTTCTTTTTTTTTTTTTTTTTTAGACAGGGTCTCGTTTTTGTTGTTCAGGTTGGCCCTGAGCTCGTTATGTAGCCCAGACAAGCCTGGAACTCACAGCAATGCTCCTGCCTCTGCCCCCTGGGTGCTGGAATCACAGGTGTGAGCCACCACACCTGGCACTATGGTATGGGGTGCAGGGAATCAAACTCGGGATTTTGCACTTGCCAAGCAGATGCCAGAACCAGTGAGCTAAATACCCGGCCCCATGGTTTCATTCTTTCCTGGGACTGTGCAGTGTTCTAATGTATATACACATCATAGTGTCATATCTATTCATCTGTTGACCAGCACCTAGGCTGGTTCTATAGTTTACTTATTGTGAAGAGTGAGGCATAAACTTACGTGCATAAGTATCTCTGTTTTGTGACCCTGTGCCTTCCAGAAAGGAGGATTGCTGGATTATAGGATAATTCTTTTTGTACTTTTCTGAGGAAATGCCACACACTTTTCCATAGAGGCACTATTAATTTATATACAAGATAATGAAATATGTATGAGCTCCTTTTTCTCCAGACCCATGCTGTCAGTTTTAATTTTTTACTGGGGATCAAACTCAGGACCTTGCACTTGAGAATCAAGCACGGCACCACTGAGCTAAATTCCCAGCCCCTTTGTAAAGTTTTATTAAAAACACAAAACAAAACAAAAATCCACGACTTTAATTAGAGTCAGATGGAATCTGATTGTAGACTTGATTTGCATTTGCGGGAAATCTAATGAATGGGACATGTTTATGTATGTATTGGCCAAGTCTTTCTTACTTTTCTCCTGATGCCTGAGATCCAGTCATTTCTGGATCCTGAAGATTCCGGAATTTCACCAGAAGAGGCTGTGGAAATGTGCTCCTCTGTAGTATATTTCTGTAAGATTTGAAATTCCTAGTTCAAATCGTGTCTCCCTGAAGCTACTCTGTACATCGCTGCTGGAAAATCGGTCATGTACCATGACTAAGACCTCATTCCGGGCCCTTTGCTTCCTGTTCAGCTCCAAACCTAATTTATTTCTGTCATAAAAATATGATTTATAACTCTGTGCCTTTATATTTTATATGTTGTCTTCTCCTCACCTAATGTTCCAACTCGCTTTGGTGTTTTGAATGGAAACCACATTCATTTCTCTGGCTCCACCAAAAAATACAGTCTTTCCTATGTGAATATCTACCTTTCTTTCCCAGAAATGCCAAATTATATATATTTTTTCTTTTCTGTTTACTCTATGTTCAAAATACAGGGATACTTTTAAAAATTAAAAGCTGTGATGAGAAATGCATGACATATATGTTTCAGATTATCTCATGAAATAATTATTACCATAATTATCTGAAGAATTCAAAATAAATATCTGAAAGCTGATATGGTGTCTTACGCACATCTTTTTATCTACAGTGCATGTCAGTCAGAATGGAAAGTGCAATTTTATAATATTTAAATTTGTTTTGGGGAAGTTATTAGTAATTTTTTGTCAGCTTTTTGGTGGGAAATGTCAACTATGTTAGTTGAAGAAGCATTTAGAGAAGAAGGTAGTTAGACAGCAATAAACAGAGAGAACTTTCTCAGAATGTGTTTTTTCCCTTGCATAGGAAGAGATTTGCACATGGGTCTTAAATATGGGTGTCCTAAGCCATGACATTCTAATCTTGCCTGCAAAAGTGTGAAAGAGAGGGTGGCTTTCCACAAACTTTAGCAAAGAAAGAATGCTTCATCTATGCAGCATTGAACGTGAAAGTTTTAATACCGGTTTTTGAACTGTCATATACAAATCTTCCTCTTTGTTCATTTGAAAAGCAGATGCACATTGCTAAGTTGACATAACAGGAAGGCGTTTCCCAGGGGATGCATTTTTTTTTTTTCCTCCTGGGCTACACATTAAGGGATGGAAATGTTTTCTCTTTGAAAAGTCTTCGTGGCTTAAATTCAAGTGACATCAACTGCAAATAGCCTCAAGCAGAGTTAACTTTGATTTTTCCCTTGCCTTGAATGATCTAGTCACTTTAGAAGATTACTCACATCGAGGGGAAAATGTTTAAAAATGAAATATGGGAGGAAGGTAGAAAACACATGGACCTATTAAAACAATGATTAAGTTACTGACTTCCCTTTACTTAACATTCCGCTGTGACTTCCAGAGTACTATATTAATCCTTCTCCTGCTTGTTCTCTTGCATATATAAATTCCACCATTACAGAACAATTACTTCTCTCAACATTCCTGTGGATAACAAAACCAAGAACTGACCAAGTACTGTCTAAGTCATGAGAATTTTATTACTTTAAAAATAGTACTTGCTTCACTATACCTTCACTTCCCAAAGCAGCCTCTATAGTCCATTTTGGAGCAGTATCGCATGAGTTAAGAGTTGCATGGTCTGAAAACTATAATTGGTCTCTGGTGCTGGGGGGAACTGTTAGCACATCAGAAGCACAGAAAACTAGAGCACGGGAAAATATTTCATTTCAGAAAATGAGTCCCTGTAAGGGATACATAGAAAATATGTCTTCTAGGGTTTCTCACTAATTTTTTTTTTTTTGAGGCACTGTCTTGCTTTGTAGTTCAGGCTAGTTCTGAGCTCACTGTGTAGTCCAGGCAAGTCTTTAACTCAGCAATCCTCCTGCCTCTGCCTCCCAAGTATGGGGACTATAGGAGTGAGCCACCACACCTGGCTTCAGTAATTTTTACTAAATTGATTTACTAATCTTATCAATGCAATTTACTTTAACAATAAAGAAATGACTAAAGGATGATAAAGAATTAGAATTTGTATTTTAAAATTCAATATGTTCATCAGTGTGATTTTCAAATGTATTATCAAAGAATTTAAATAAATTCCAGAATTTTTACTGGGGGTTACAACAAAAGCATTTGCACTGAGCTATATCTTCAGAACTTTTTTTTTTAATTTTAGATGAGGTCTCTAATAAGTCAGTATTGCACTTCTCCTGCCTCAGCTTCCTAGGGTGGTGGGATTATAGGCAGATGCTACCTGCTCAGGTTAGAAATTCTGGTTATTGTCTTTGATAACTCAAATGGCAATATTAATTTTGTTCTTGATTTTAAAAAATGTTTTGAGTATTTATTTCATAGCACATGAATTTGTACTTACCAAAAGGACACAAAAGAAGGATGGAGTAATGTACTAAACGTAAATTTCTATGATAGAAATACTGATACAAAGCCCAACCCATTATAGTGCAATCCCTAAAACCATGGAATCTTCATATCTCATGTGAACGGTGATTAAGAACTTGGCAGCCCATGTGCAACTGAGACAGCATTTGTGGTGTACTCCTTTAGGCTACATTAAAAAAATGTAGAAATAGTGCTTGTCAACATTACTTCATTAAAGCCTTTTGGAGATTTTTCCAAACAATCAGAGCAGGCACATTAATGTGAAATGTATGACAACTTTATAGCTTAGGCTTGAATCAGAACCATTTCCCCCCTGGGAGTAGCTGGGTCTTTATGTTTCCCAAGGGACATACTTAATGTTCCTTTGTAAATTCAGGGCTTGAAAAGCTATGATACAAGTATTCACTTACATTATCGTCCATTATACTGTCCTCTACATCATTCAGAATAAGCCAGACAACCATAGAGATTTTCCTTGAATCGCATGACTCCTGGATCTCTCCCGTAAAAAATTCCAAGCATTAAGAACACGAAATTTTGTTCCACTGAGCAGCTGCCTCAGGAGGGACCCTGATGTATTTGGGAAAGGGAGGTGCTATGACAGCAGAGAAATAGTATAAGAAAATAATTCTAATGATGTGTGTCTGAGATATTTCTATGGCTTCTATTTATGTTTTAGCAATTTTTGTCCTGTTGGTCAAACAGTAGTTTGTCTTATAAATTAACTGGAATGAATCCAGTAAGGGTTTTTCACTGAGGAAAATAGAGGCTCAAGTGTTTGAACAATAAGCCAGAAAACACCGTAACTGTTTAAGACCCAAATTGCCTGCATGCTATTTTCTTACGAGTAACACTACGAAGAAGATTGAGATCTTTGGTTGCACCAGGCTATTCTCTTTTGGAAAACATCTTCCTTCCATCAACTTGCTAATTCTATCAGCTCTTTCAAAATGTGCTCTAAACTCTTTTAGCCAACACTTGTCTGCCTCATTTTCTTTAAACTGGAAACTAATTATTATTGAGGTATGACAACTTGACTTGTATATGAATTGTCTAAAATATTAGTAAAGTTCTGGGTGTATCTGTGGATGACTGATATATAATATAACAAACTGAAGGACAGCTCCCCTTTAAATGTAGTTGCAACCAATCAATACTTTGAGTGGAATAAAAAGGGAAAGAAGGAAATGTTTTCTTTTTGGAGGAGTTCTGGTCTTCATTATTGCCTTTGGACATTGATTTCTTCTAACACACAGACTGTAGCCTCTCACACAAACTAGAAGCAGTGACACTACTGTGGTCTTCAACCTTCAATTGTTGCTGTATCAGGAAATTCTTTCTTAAGTAAATATGGATAAATAGATGGATAGATGGACAGATAGATGAACAGACTGACAGACAAAAGGACAGACAGATTGAGTTTCTCTAGAAAAGCTTTGTATCAGTTAGTATACACAAAGTTTCTCCTTTTTCTGTCATCTTAATTATCCTGCTTTAGTTTTTTCCCTGCACTTCACACTTTCTAGCCTATGTATAATTTACTAATCTAACATATTTATAGATTTCCCTTCTCTTATCCGAAGAGCTTTCAGGGATATTTGTATGCTTTTTGTTTGTTTGAGTTTTAAAATCCAAACATTACAATTAAGCTTAGCACCTAATAAGCAGTATTTACTAAATAAATGAATGTAATTCCAAAACAGTACTATTAAATTACTCATGCTCCAATAAGATCTATATGTTTAATTACATATTTTTGTTTAATAATATTTCAACAACTTCTTAAACAGGGTATGGATAAACTACGGTACATATTTACAAAACAACTTTATTTTGCTTGCCTTTGAGTTTTTTAAAGAGTGCATTTCTACTAACAGATCCGGATTTTGTTGATGTACGTGCATAGCATTGCAAATGTCATAGGTATTAGTGGTACTTTATTCAATTTTATTCCTTTGGTAAAACTTGTTTTTTCAATCTTTTCTTTACCAGGATTCAATATGGTTAGAAAATTTTGTTCATTTAATTCCTAGAGAACTTCCCTCTTTAATATTCTTTAATATTAATCTACCTGTTTACTTCAAAAGTGTATCAATTCATTAGGACTTACTTTGAATCATTCTTAATGTATCTGTATTTTTGTGAGAGTCAAACAAATAAATGTAGGGTTCACTGTTTTCTTATATGTACAGCCATATGTATCTCTTTATCAGTTATTTGACTAGGTAAAACAATTAATATATAAATTAATAATAAGAATGTAATACATAATATACTAATATAGACAGAATAATTAATATATACTAAGTATATATTAGACACACATGTATATCATATATTTAAAGTTACACAATGCATATTTTATGAGAAGAGAATATTTTCCTACATCGTGAAGCTAAAAGTAAAATTGATAGCCTGCTACTTCTTGAGAATTCAGCTTTAAGGTTTCTCATTAATGCTGATGTTTTATAGCACCTGCCTACACACTTTGCAGTTACATGTAGAACACAAATTGGATCAATTCATTCCTCTACCCTTTATGAAGAGCTAGCCTGGGGGAAGTGCTGGGCTGGCTTGTCCAGTGATTGCTCTGTGACAAACAGCTGAGTCATTTTACTTTGTCTTAGCAGAGCTATATTGACTTTCATAACCGGCTCCATTCGCTTCTGTTGGGGCCTCTGTGTGGCTTCCTGAGACTTCTTACTCCTCAATGAATACCAGCCTTCTGTTATCTAAACCCTGTTTTTCACTGTAGAAAAACAATGTACACGTTGTACATGTCTTTAATCCACATAAAATACATTTTATGTCTAATGTCTCTTAATGTAAGTCAAAGTAAATTGCACCCAATATCATATCAGAAATTTACACTCATCATTTATATTACTTTGGAGGGGAAATTGTAAACAGTTGTACACTATCATCCGTCTAAAAAATCAGTTATTGAATAGTACAGCTAGAAGGTTTCTGGGAATTAGTAGTGTGATTAAATAGCCAAATCTCACCATTTTATGAGGATTTTGTCTACTGTGAAATATACTGAAAAAGTTTAAGGCATATTAGGAAATCTCAAAGGAAAAAAAATTACCTATTAGAAAGAAGCAGAGAACTAAAATGTTTTCTGTAACACTGCACAGGGGAAAGCAAGAAATTACATTTTGACCAAACCTTGAAGTGTGATTTTACTCACAAATACAGTTTATTTAAAATTCAGAGATTAGAGGTTATTGTTTAGAATATTTTAAATTTGGAGTGAATGGAGGACAAAAAAGCATATGTCTTAGGATAGATGGGAAGTCTCTATAAAAGGGAAGGCTAAACATTTTGAGAAAGCATCAGCTTCCCATATTGTGTTGTATCTTTGGGTTTGTTATGAAGGCCTTGCAAATGCATGATACAATTAAAGTGGAGAGTAGTTTATTTGTTAAATAGTGATCTTGAAGTGCTAAGGTCCTAGAAAGAGATCTCAGCTCATGGTAGAGTCTGAGTCAACAGCGTGTAAGTGAAAACTGATCCTGTGTTTGAGACAGAAGGAAAGAACTGGGAGAGCAGTGGGACTCCTCTAGAGAACTCTGGAGAATCAAGGAAACTAAGGAAAAGCGTGAGTGAGGATTATGGGAGGAGACCAAGGAAAGGTGTTCCACGAGACTGGAGACTGCTGGGGCAGAAAGGTCGCAGTACATCCTCCTCCTTTCTTAACCAAGGCCGCCACCAAACTTTAACAGCTTAGTTTGAGAGATTGATAAGAGCTTAGTAAAGCACATTCGTGGGTATGTCTTGGAGCGTCATGAGGATGAGAGCTAGGGGAACCTGTCCGGCCCTTGTTTCCTCCCTCTCTATTTTTTTGATCACTGCTTCTTGCTTGCCATGACTTACGGTTTTCTTCTGTCATTACCTTCTGCCACAATGCTTTACCAAGGAGCCCATGGTACACTTCCGAAGCAGTGAGTCAACATGTGCTTCTTTTCCTTTACTCACTATGAGGCATGTTGTCCTATCCATGGAAAGGTGATTGATGTATTTAGGAATCCAGTTGGTGCCCAATTTTGGGAGTGCTCCCTCCAGCTCTAGAGGATGAGAAAGACGTGCTGGGTTTCAGCAGTATTGTTTAGTCTGGAGATTGTCTGGAGGAAAACTGAAACTACATGCACGAGCTCTGCTTAGAACTACTTACTACAAGCTTTGTGCCCTCGTAAAAGTGGAGCGGTGCCCAAGAGTTACTTTCTACTAACACTTCATGTCATTTTGTATGAGGGAATTATTTTTTCTAGGATATAAGCAATGACAACCATTTCACACCCAAAAGATGTGTAAAGACTTTCACTCTTAACATCAGCTTTGAAGCTTTCTCCAGATTTATCACAATGACAAGTAAATAACTTTGCTGTGAAAATTATTGTCCATTTACAGTATGTGTATTTATATCAGCAAGAGTGTTGAGAGAGACAGTAGATATTGTAGTCTGTGTACAAATGAACTATTTGATGTAGATGAAGTCGTCAAAAGTAGAGGGTCAGTAAGAGAGCTAAAATAAGTCCACAAAATCCAAGTGCTAGGGAAAAACAAAGCAAAATCTTTCCCCTTCTCAGAAAACCACTCTGCAAAGTAGCAGAGAGTGATCATTGAACCAGAATTTTGCACACATCACGTATAATCTGCTAAGGATAAGAAAAAGAATCTCATGTTTGTATGAAGCTCAGAGTCCCACTTCACATACGCTATTCCCATTTACCTGGTCATGAAGTAAGGTGACTTCAAGCACTTTGCCAGACATGTCTGATCTTAAATCAGCAAACATGCAGTGACAGGTAGAGTGACCTTCTGTGTTAACTGTCTGTTTTCAGAGGAAAGATGACCTCCTTCTACCTTAATTATGGTATAGTTTTGCACAAGTTGAAACAAATTGTGCAGAAAACCAGGCCCCAACAGTGCTATAAAACTTGTGAGATCCAGTTGCTTATTCTCTGAGTTGCTTTTCAAAGATATGATTCCCAAGTGCCAGAGAAAAACATTTCTGGTTCATAAAGATAACAAAATGCCAATTTGGTTTTAGAAGAGAGTAATATACATTTCAAAAAATGGGAAACTTTTTTCTATACAGATGCTCAAAAGTATAAGGAAAGAGAGAGAGAGAGAAGGAAGGAAAGGCACCATCCTTTTATTTTCAAAAGGGAGAATGTTGCATTATTTTTATTTGTGTTAGCTTTATATGAACGAGTTTTAATAAAACAGACTACACTTGCACCGAATGTCAGCTCATGAATTGTGAAATGTTTCTAAAACCTTGGTTCAAAAAATTATGGTTTGCAGCGATAGCTGTAACATGTCACAGTGGTCTCCCAGTGTTCACTTCACAACTTGTTACTGTCAGAAAAGTGTACTGTGGATGGAAGGGCAATGTGATTTTGAGGGATTATAGTTCACTTAATTTTGCAGCCCTCATTCCTTTCATGGTGCCTGATGAAGGGACACTGTCAAAATTCTTTGTGTCTATTTAAACAGCAAAGCAAACTGTTCCTCTTGAGGAAAAAAGGGAAAGAGGGAGAGAGAGGGAGGGAGAGACAAAGAGGAGGAGAGAGGAAGGAGAAGGAAAAGGGTAAGGGAGGTCGGCCCAAGGGCCAAACGTTGACTCACAGGTGTGACGCTAGATTCGGCCCTCAGCATTGCACAAAATAAATGAGAAGAGGAAGAGGGGGAATGAAAGAATAATTCTAGTGAAACTTTTCTATTTTGATGCAATTTTGGGAAGCTTCTATTAAGCAAAAAGTATGTCTTTCATCTTATGTTAATACGGACTTGACATAAAACACTATGTCAAGAATCTGTCATTCTCCTTAGAAAGAAGTATTTTATAAATTTTAACATGCTTCTTTCTGGAATTTAGTGTAAAGAAAAGGAATGTGTTTTATTTAGTGTTAAAATGTAAGTTGCTTCATCCAAGCCTTTTATTGTTCAGTAAGATTAGAGTCATATTAATTAGTGTTCTTCACAGAAATGCACTTACATATCTGTACCTTGCTACAGATATTGCAAGAAAATAAAGGTAGAAACATTTTACCTTATGGTATATTGATGAGCTTTGTTTTTTTTTTTTAAATGGCAAACTGAGTTTATTGGTATACTTTAGGAATACCTTATTATCACATCTACCATTGAGAACCTACACCTATACAGGATGTATATTGATTCTTGTTTTTCTCTTATTTTTTTCCCATTCCCTGCTCTAATTTCAACCCTCAACCCCACCCCACACCACCCCCACACACATACAAGTTTTGTTTCTGTTTTTCCTTTTTAATCATTATATTCTTTCTCTTCTTTGTTTTTCCCTGCCCTCTTCCCCAGGTCCCCTTTTGCTTTGAATATTTTCTTCCTATTTCTCAATACTTATCTTACATTTCAGACCTCATTTACACCTTAAGTTTCTCACATTGTGAGAAACTTTACACATCTGTGTCCCATTTATTTCACTTACAAGTAGGCCTAAAGTTACATCCACTTAAGTATAAATGTCTCTAATTTATTATTTTTATGACTAATACTGCATTTTATTAAAAAAATCTTCTTTATCTAATCTGCAGTTGAAGCATTTGGGTTGTTTCCAATATTTAGTTGTTACAAACCATGATGTCACATGCATAGAAGTGTATAGGTTACTGTAGTATGTTTTTAATTCTTTTGTGAATATACCTAGCACTGAAACAGCAGTTTTTATTTGCCCTACTTAATTAAGAGGCACCATACAAAACATGGAGGTTCTATTATGAGAGTAAGGAGTATTGGTGTGATAATTATTTAAAATTTTGTCTTCTCACAAGAATGATAGGTGTATTATAACCTTTGCTTTGTCCACGGCATCATAACCTGAACCAAAACCAGCTTTGAATTTTATTCTAAATTAATTACCACAGACTGAGACATTTTATGTCACATAAACATTTTTACATAACCTTAAATATTTGGAAGGAAAAGTTGTATCTTCAGGTCTAGAGCTATTCCAAAAATTCCTGGATGGAAATAAGCCTTATAACCCGACTTCATGGTGACAATAGTTCTTGGTAAATGTTCCTGGCTTCCTAGTAAGTTGCAGTTAACTCTAAATTTAATGGAGTACAAAATATTTATTATTTCTCTTCTCTAGCTATGACTTTCCACTTAATGTTGTTTCAGGCCTGACTTTGTGTACTGTGTCCTGTGGAGAGAGGGCAGCATTTCTCGTACATCTCTGTGCTTGTCAGCCTCTCGCATGGTTTGTCCTTCACGCGGGACTCACATGGACTTGAACCTCGGTGTGAGTCAGGGGACGTGGAGTAGAACGTCGCAGAAGTCTTTATAACTTTCTTCTGCACTTTCTGAGCCTATCCTTCCTCCTGAGAGGCCATCCCAGTCCCCCACAAAACCAAAGATTTCCTATTTTTTCTTCTCTCCTGCCATGGCAATTATCCTATTCCTAGGGATGATATGAAGCAAAATCCAGCTGGACCTGAAAAATGAATTAGAAAATGATATTTAACCCATAAACTTGTGTGGCGTACCTAACATATGTTCAGTGAGAAAACTATCTTCAGGTATAAACATTAATGGTTAGGATGGAATCTTACTTAACAGGGCAAATCTGGACAACTCTTAGAATCATGGGAAATGCTGTGTCACATGATAAATGAAGTAGAAATATCCCAATTTGCATGGCAGTTGTTAAAGGAAGGATTTAAACTTATTAAAAAAACCAAAGACAAAACCCATCAGGTCTGATGGAATAACCTACCAGGATTGTAATGTGTGTCATACAATATATTAACTGCCATCATGAAGAGAGCAGTACAGCGTGCAGTAAGCCTCCTCAAGTTCTGCACAGAGCTTAGTCTGCATCTAGGATCACGTTCCAGTGGGTATACCAGATGATTCAAAGGCCAGCAGGGCTGAATGCATCACAGAAAGGAAATGACTATAGAAGATGCAGGTGGAAGGCCAGCAACCTGGCTATTTGGATTAGAAAGTGTAACAAGTCTGTGGTTTAGGAAACACACATGGGAAACCTGACACACAGAATTTGTGACAAATGAATAACTCACAGCTTATTCTCCTGTTTCTCTGTGACAGTGTGATGCTATCTGTTGTGGAGAATGAGACACCGGTCAACTAACAACTCCTAAGAAGCTGGTGGGCTCCAGTAAAGACAGGTGGAGCCTCTGATCTCCAGACACTGAAAGGCCAAGCCCTCTTGTCACGCGCTCTTTCCTCTGGGAGTCACAGAGTAGCTGAGCGAGGCAGGCGCAGCAGCAATCTCTCATATGATGCCATGCTGCATTAGGGGTCGAGCACTAGCAGGATCTGAAGGGACTGGTGGGCGACTCTGACTTCCCTGATGCTCACAGAAGCTCCCTGATGCTGTACCTTTCCCGCTCGCTCACAGAGGGACTTCACGCCCATGGAGTCCTGTACAAGGGGCACTAGAAAATAATGAAGTATTTTATTAGGAGGAAAGTCCTGAGATTAAATCAAAGAGAGGTGCCTTAAAGTTTGGGTGCAAGTTGCTTATTGGATTTATTTGACCTGAACTCATGAAGAGCCATGAAAAGCAGGCTTAATGATAATGTATTAAGTGAGCTGAACTTCAAGCACTAAACTTGGGAACCCATGACTGGTCATTAAAGAAGTAGCTGAGGGTAACACAGACAGGTTCGTGGGTGTTGGGCAAGAGTGTTCATATGTTCAAGGGCTCCAGGAAAAGGTCCAGGAGAGAGGAGACAGGGACACACGGGTACAGGACAGAGCCATGTGGATGAGCACATGAAAGTAAGAACAAAGTTCATAGACATGCAGCGTGTCTTAATGCAGTCACCCTGATGGACCCCACGTGGCAGAGACACTAAAACAATCATAGAAGAAAAGATCCCTTTAGTTACTTTATTTGTCCCCCTGCTGGTACATTGAGCTGATGGGCATAGTGGTCCTGGTGACAAAAAATGTGGTTGAGACAGATGACCAATAGCTCAGACACCCCCTCACCAACACTCTTACAGGTGCCATCATCGTCTGCCATCTAGTGTGCCAGTGATCGTAGCAAAACCTGTGCCCACGAAACCAGATGAGCGAGTAAATCATCATCTTATCTTGACAATAAGTTTGCTGCACTGAGGCACGTCCACCCTGATGGGCCAGTCAATGAATATGCATTTTCACCCTAGGGCTGCCATATTTACGAGGAAGGCCTCAGTCAGTAGTGCCTTCTGAGGACTTGAAGAGCTCTTGTTCACCAGCAGGAGAGCACAGCATTCTGCTAGGAGAGAAGTCCCAGCTCACACAAGAGGAGAAGAGAAAGCGGGCCCTCGGCCGTAAGCCCGCAGACCGAGCCACGTAAAAGCTGTGAGCTTGACAAGAGTGTCAGTCGGTCCCGCCTATCTGGAGTGCCAGGGTGAAGCCAGCACTTTCCAAAAATAGCATTTCATGTTCCAGGATGTGCATTGGTTAAATAAAGTATCGCTTCTGGCTCTGTGTTTCTAGTGAAAGAATGCAGGACTTGGGGCCGGAAGAGCAAAGGCAACAGCAGTCCCACCCAAGGGAAACTTTTTCCTTACAGCTTTTCCTAAAAGCTCTTTTTTTTTTTTTTTACCTGCACATCTACTGGAGATCACAAATTGTGTGCTTTTTTGCTGAATAAAAAACAAGCATCCCCTTGAACAACAAACCGTGGATCTAACCTGCTGATGAGCCAGTTGCTAGTGAGAAGAGCCGCCTTTTGGCAATAGTAATGGACCCTGAGCAAGCAGAGCAGAGGAATCTGCTCTCTTTAAGCTGCACTGGGCTAAACTGGTTGCTACTCAGGTGATCCTTCTGGACAGCTCTTTCCCTGCTCATCCGTGACAGTAAACGGAGAGGTGCAGTGCGTAGCCCAGGCATGTCAGACAAGCTCATAGCCAAACGTGATGGGAATCTAGAGTGGAAAGTGAGCATTATTATAGTGATGACAAAACTCGCTATTGCTGCCAGAGATATAATTCTTCCTACCTTTATCCTTCTCTCAAGTTCGTATGAGGGTTGGGGATATGGCTTGGTGGCACCACGCCTGGCTGCCAAGTTTGTACGAAGAGGACAAGCCAACAGAATCTTTGGAGACCTCCTCTATGTATTTATGTGAGAACCTGGGTCTCTATGAATATATGCAGAAAGAGCAGGTCAAAATGGACATGAGATTGCACTACCCGTATCCCACATCAGAAAATACTTCTCTATCAGGTCGTATTCACTTCAGCCATGGGAGTTGAGCTAAGAATGTCTTCAGCTCTGGAGCTTCCAAGGGAGTGAGCCAGAATGGCCAATCTTGCTTCAATGCTCTATTTCTTGTTCTGCCCTGCTTTTTTATTTTATTTTTTTTTCATTTTGCTTTTTGGGGTGTGGATCTCAGGGGCACTTCTTAAGTGTTACCCACACAAAACTTTGTCACACAGATTGCAGTTAAGACAGAAAAACATCTGTACAGCAATGGTAAAGAGTATCAGTTAGGAAGGTCTTGAACACTTTAGACTGTAAAAGAAAAAAACAGAAAAAAGACTCATTTCAAAAACACCATTCTGCAGTGAGCAGAATAAAAAGGATCAAAACTGGTTCTGAGAGGAACACCTAAGAGGTTACTCTTTTAGTCTGTGAGAGAGAATGCCCTTCCTGCTTTGGGTTATTGTCACTTGAGATAGAGAATAGTACAAATGGAGACATAAATTATTCTCATATAAATGTCTCTCAAAAAATTGACAGCACATTTAGGGGAAACATAGGTGAAAAAAAGAGTTAAGACAATGCAGGGAATGGCAAAGGACTAAAGAAATGAGGTGTAAGAAGAAACTGAGAAAGACAAGATTAACAAAGAGGTGAACAAACAAAGATTTGAAGTGAATCTTCCCTGCAGGAAGGAGGATTCATGAAAACTAAGCAAAGTGCATAGCTATTTACAGGGTTTGGCTTACACCTCCAGTCTTGTTTTCTTTTTCAGTTGAGCAGTACTTCCATTTTCACTCCTTCTTTCCAGAAGATAAATGAAGTTTTCAAACCAAAAGTCAGTCTGTTCAGAGAAGGTCTTGGGTCTGTGAGATTTTTCTTTTACTATCATTTTTGCTCATTCCACAGGTTTTGTTTGGTTGTTTGAATGATAGCAATTGTTTCTTGTGACTTTTCTATCTCTGAACCAGTAAAGGAACTGATATATGCTTATTGAACTTATAAAAATAGTACAATAACACTGACAAAGTCATTTAATAGAATATGTAATTTTTGTCATTTTGTGGACATGACAACAGGAAAAATCTCAGGAGAATTTTTGTCATTAATATCATTTTGTATCTTATTAATATCCATGGAGGATATGTATATTTTTAAAAAAGTTATTTGAGAAAAGATATCATTTAATGAGTGATTGATAGCAATTATGATAAATAGGTCCTGTTATAATCAGAGATTTAGACATAAATTTAAAAGAGATAAACAGGGCCTTTCTTATACTTAATGACTATGTTAAAATACACTTTTTGCTGGGCGTGGTGGCTCATGCCTGTAATCCCAGCACTCGGGAGGCAGAGACAGGAGGATTGCTGAGTTCGAGGCTTGCCTGGGCTACATAGTGAGGTCAGGGCCAGCCTGAACTATAAAGAGAGACCCTGTCTCAAAAAAAAAAATACACTTTTTATATTTTTTTGCCATGATAGCCCTAAATCATACCCACATATCAGAAACAAAGAGGCATGCACCAAGAGAAGTATGTTTACCATGTAGAATTGAAATGGAAGATTTTCCTTCTGTTTACATGGTGAGTTTCTATGCCAAAGGATTATCTAGTGTTATCTTGATTAATGGTTAATCTGCATCCTTATTTCAATTATCTTAACTATAGTAAAGTATCCTTCCAACTGTTTATTTTTTAGCTCCTAACATAGAGCAGGCACTGTGTTTAAATGTCATATTGCTGTAGTGTCTTTTAATTTGAAAGGGTCCCTCAACCTTTCCTTATATATCTTCGCCTTGACATTTTCAGTACAGACATGTGGAAGAGCACAGATCCTCATTTGGGTTTCTCGGTGTTTCAGAATTTTCTCACTTTCCCTCTATTAGACATAATTCATGCAGATCTGACAGGACACTCCAGGAGTCCGACAGCCCACTGTCTTCTCACTGTACTATAAAGAAATTTCATGTTATCACTTCCTAATGGCCTGGCGATTTTAATGTTGGTCGCTCAGGTTACATGCATGCACCAGGACTCTCCAACCTAAATTCATTATTTTTCTCTCTGTAATTCGTTAGTGACTTGTGGAGAAGGTCTTTGAAGTTGTATAAGCAACTAATTTTCATGGAGCTCTTTTTAAGCAAAAGTTATCAAACGAATCTGTCACAGACATAACAATGGAACAAATCATATGTTTGGTAAAACTTTGAGGTTGTAGTTTAAATAATAAAAGTAGCATTGGGTGGAATCAGGCACCACTGAGGGTTTAGGGGTTGATGAAAGCTTAAGACATTTTCTTCGTATCATCTGCCTGGATATTGGAAGATTGAAATATTTATGTCTTGGCTCATACACCCAACTGGAAGGTATCCTCAAGAGTATGTTTTGAATTGTGTTATCTATGGTCTCAGAAAATTGGACAAAGACTCCAAGAGAGAAATGAAAATGACAAGAAAATACTCTGTGGAATAGGCATGGATGAGATGTGTGAAGTATATATATGCACAGGGTTCCAACATACAACCCGTGAAGGCACAGTCCTCAGCTGTTCTTGCTTAGTTCTTTCTGTTCATGACACTGTCACAGTTCATCCAACACTGAGTTTTAGTCTCATCCGCCATACCAAAGAGGCTTCTCTCTTGAGATACAAGGTTGACTCAATGAACACAAATCAAAAAAGATTTTTTTATAAAAATTACTGTATTTTTGTTCTCTGTTCTAATTGAATAGATACAGAAAAGTTATTCAACATAATCCAACACTGCATAATTAGAAAACTTTCTAGAGAGTTGGCAAAGAATGAGTTTAACTCAATAAAATAAATTGCATATACAACAAACCCACAAGGAAAGTTTATTAAAGGTAACAAGTTGGAATTTTTTTCCTTAAGATCTGGAAAATGAAAAAGAGATGCCTTCTTACTCTATTTTTCTTCTCTTATACTACTGGAAGTTTTAGCCAGAGCAATTAGTTTAAAAAGATATAAAAAAGACAAAAGAGAGAAAGAAAGAAAGAAAGAAAGAAAGAAAGAAAGAAAGAAAGAAAGAAAGAAAGAAAGAAAGAAAGAAAGAAAGAAAGAAAGAAAGAAAGAAAGAAAGAAAGAAAGAAAGAAAGGAGAAAAAAGAAAAATAAAGAAAGAAAGAAGAAAGAAATAAAAAAGAAAAAGAGAGGCCATTTAAATAGAAAAATAGTAAATTTCCTCTGTGTATAGCTAACACAAATTTACATATGGAAACTCTAAATAGGCAACCAAAAGTACCTAAGCAGCAAAATAGAGATGACCATTTCTGAATTCCCTTATGAAGCAATTCATACTTTTAAGGGGCTTTGTTATCCAACACACACCCACAAGTCTGATGATCTGAGGAGACAGTTTTTACTCAATAACATTTTGGACCTGATACAATATGAAATACATTTAAAGCAGAAGAAATGGTTTCAGGGAGACAGAAGGATAGAGGGATTTAAATGCTCTGAGGTTGTCACAACATCATCCTGGGGCAAAAATATTAAAACAAAATCAATAGAGTGTCATCCGGCCAGGCCAGTTACTGTACAGTCTCCGTGGACTACCTTGGGAGGGTGAGCAGGGACACAGAGTCACAACTTCCAGACTCAGTATCAGTTGAGAAGCTTCCCCCGTTTATTATGGAAATTACAGGCATTTATATAGGGTGGCTTGGGATGTGATTGGATGAGAGGGCGGGAGCAGTGCTCGCGGCAGGGTCTGATTGGATGCAAGGGCAGAAGTAGCATTTAGCAGTGTACGGTTGGTCTGCGTCCATCATCAGCATCATCTGCTTCACCTGCGTCTGTGCCTCACTTTGGTTTCTTAAAGGGCCATTGCATCTATTCAACTGCCAGGAGAGAGAAAGAAGAGAAAAAGTGGAAGCACTTGGAGAAAGGTATGGCCACAATAGAGATTACTTGGGGTTTCACTCTCCTCAGGTGTATGTTCCTGAGAACACAGTAGGAACCTATAACTAGGAGGTGGGAGGATGAAGATACCCCCCACACGGGGGCAGGTGTCCAAGCTGAACCAGACTGTGAGCAATGAGAGCAGACATTCAGAGGTAGCAGAGTCCAAGCACTGGTTTACAGTCCCACCACAACCACGGATGCATCCAGAGAGGGGAAATGAAGGTCATGGGGTTTTTGTTAATGGATCACAATGACAGACATACACTGATAAATTGGAGGTGGCAGGTAAATGGTAAAAGTTAAGGAGTTTAAAAAAATTATGAGATATTAAATATACAACTTTCTATTACTCATCTTCTGATAGCCTCTAATCTAGTCTCATCAAATTCTATTAAGACATGTAATAATCACATTTTGCACAACTAGGCTTTTAATGTCAGTTGTTGAGTTAGACATAAAACATGTTTCACATTTTTTAGACTTTAAACTTTATACTTAGCAAAAGTACTTTACTACTTTAAACTTTGTAAAAGTTTATCAATTTCCCTAATTGGATGAACTTATGCTTTAACTTCTGATTAGTTCTCTTCTGCTTCTTAGGGGAAAGTATTATTTTTCTACAGTTAAATTGTTGCATGTATTTAAAACTTCCTTCCAATCATTAAGCACTTCAACTTTCTTTTTGCCAAAAATTATCATCCATTATTTCATTAAAAGTTGATAAACACTCCATTCTGCAAGAAGAATAGTCTGGCAAATGTAAATATGGTGATTAATCAAAGAAATTATATTCAAGTTTTCAAAACTTAATCTACATATAGCTTTTTTGTCCCTTAAAACTCTAAATCTCTTTTCTAGGAAAGCCAGTGACAGACAGTTAACATTTAATGGCTCCAAGAATTCTTATTCTTTTAAACACACTCTGTCATGATGTACTATAATAATATAGCAATATGTATTTATTGCTTAAATAAATGAAATTTTAAAATGTAGGGTTAGTAATTTTGAATTGAAATTCATAATGTAAACATTAAAAAAGAAAATACCCTGACATATTATGTAATGCTTGTCAAAGTTCTTTAATATATAAAATCAATGAGATGATAAAAATATGTCAATTAGCTTTGTCATCATTAATCTATTTAGTACTTATATTTTAATTAATGCAACTTTATAGGTTCTTAAAAATAACTATCATAAGATGATGTTTTTTAATAGAAATTTTCCATAATGACACAATATTCATTCAGGATCATCAACTTATATAAAATTCATTGCATGTAACAGTGTTTATGAACATTTTACAACCAAGTAAACATTTTTCCTGAAAAGGCAATAGTACCATTATATGCAGCGCCATATATTGTATCATGTATGTATACCTGACAACATTATAAACTCAGCTTTTCTTCCTCAATTACTCATAGAAATTTTAGTATTCTACCCACTCAACTTATAATTTTAGGTTTAATCCTCCAAAGCCATCGCTGCAGAGAAAACAAAATTCATGAGCCACTTGCTGAATTTTTTACCTGAAAACACAGTGACTACATTATCAAAACACAGACACTTGTAATTTGGGAGAATACCCTGCTGTGGAAGACAAGGGCCATACTAAAATCAGAAGAAATGAGTTTGTTCTTTGATTCTGTAAAGAATAGGTAAAGTCTATTAGGAATTCCTTGAATCAATGGAGTCATGCGAATTGTGAATGGATTACCCAGTAGAATCTGTATTGTTTTAAAGTTTGTCAGCATACCATTTCACAAACTTGCCTTTGAGTGCACAGCTTATAGTTAGCTGCTGCATTAAACTAAGACACCAGCTTCAGACAACTTGGCCAGGGCTGAAGGTGACTGTGAGACTCTTGTTGTTACAAGCCAGCTGGATGCTCACAGCTAGATCCGTGCTATTCTCCTGGCGAACATAAAATTCTCCCAGATCAAAACAACACCAGGTCACTCTGAGAGGATGATGGAATGAGGCAAAACAAGGTCACATGCCCACATGTATAATACCCAAATGTCCTCCTCTGTCTGCTAAAATGAGTGAGAGCCACTTCTGACCAAGTCTGCCCTGCCTGTGTGCAGGATTTATTGAACTACTCAATCATAAAAGTGTCCCACTTCCTTCTGCAACCAATCAGAGCAAAGTGTGGCTTACTGTTCTACCGCTAAATTAACCAACCACAGCTCACTTCCTATAATATGTCTTCCTAATACCCTCCCTGAAAGCCCTGTAGCTTCCTGGGTTGTGCATTTTCACTTTCATGTAGAGTAATAAATTCAACTCAATCCAGTATTGTTGAGTTCTTAGTAGACTTTGCTGTAGGCCTCTGACAAGGAAGTTTTGTCCAGTTAACCAAGTAGATGCTGTGCTATGAATGCTACTGGAAATCACAGTGATAGGACAGATATAATGAACTCTAACATCTTTATGTGGTTATTCATAAAATATTAACTTTGAAATATGTAACTCTAAACTATTGGAATTTTATAGGTTGAAATATGTAAATTTTGGCATTGCATTATTGCATTACAGAGCATTGACTGACTCGTGTGTTCTTTATGCTAGTATTGTAGGTTCCTCATGGAACATACCTTCACTCACATTGAAATTACACTTAGCCTAACTCCGCTGTGCTTGTATATAACTGAATGTATAGTAAGACAGTTTGGTCCATCTTCCACAGAGGTCACCTCTGCATCCTTAAAGTTCAAATGCAGAACTGCACTCTTTAAGTTCCCTGACATAATCAGGTTTGCAATTGTTTCATCATTTTGTGGAAAATAGTTTAAGTAGCTTATGAATAAGGCAGCTACATGAGTAGAAAGTTCAGAGATACAGAAAGATGACCAGACATGTTGATAAAAATTAAAATAGTCAATAACTAAGACTTTAGACAAGGAATGCACATTCTCAGGCATCATGGAAAGAAGCCCACCTCCTACTGAAGGGAGATGCAGCCACTTCCTACTGAGTTCCTACGTTGTGAGAAAATTATAATACAGATCAACCAGCTCCTTCTTAGATTCCAGTTTCCTGTAAACATATGTCAAAAAACTGGATTAGAATTCCTGAGTCCCAATTAATCATTTTAAATCGACAGAACCACTGGTGATAAGTGGCAATTTAAAAAAAAAATGAGCCATTTGTGTGTTCTGTTTATCTATAAATAGCTTGAGCTCAGGGGACCGTGCAGCCCCCCTATTCCAGACTCCTCTTGAAAAACCAAGAGCTATTTCCTTCTCCTTATTTCTGATAAAACTTGCCTAACTTTCTCCTTTGGTTATGACTTCATTCCTTGGCATTTGTAGAACCACAATCTTGGTACATTTGGCATCATCATTGATTAGTACTGTGCTTTTAAGAATGATGGTGTGACTATTACAGAATTGCTAGTTGTATAAATAAATTTGTGTGTTAGGACTGTGTAATATATGAGGCCATATTGACTTCCTTTTGGAAGAAAACTTACTAACTTTCCTTGAAATTGTTTAAATATAAATGAAACAATGAGAAGCAAATGTCATTCTGAAAAAAACAAAAAATGTCAAAAACTGACAAAAGGATCAATGACCTAGTAATTAAAATGTTTAAATATAAAATATATGTCACAATTTTATTTTTACAGAATAATTCCTGGTTGCAACATATGGAGTTATGAAAGAGAAAGGTCATCACTCAAAAGAATGTCCATGGATATAAACACCGGGGGATTTTCACTGATGAACTAAAGAACAGAAATCACTCTATTTGATATGTAATAAAAAGATCCATCCAATACATGAGACATAATTTTATTTGACACTCCAGGGTCAGAATGATAGAGTTCAGCTTTAGTCATCAAATAAAATGCATGTTTCACACACACACACACACACACACACACACACACACACACTATACACCTTACCTGCATTTGGGGAAACAATAATATAATATAATAATAATAATCAACTTTATTATAGCAATCAACCCATAATACTCATTTCAAAAAAAAAAATCTTCAGTGTATTACCTAGGTGTGCTAAAAGTTAACTTGCTTCTGGCATTCTGATTCAGTCATGTATAACAAAATATAAAACTGTTTCCTAGCAGTTGATTCCAAGAAAAGGATTTTAACTCCAAAGAAAAAATTATGTTAAAATTAATTGGTATAAATGATAAGAATGTAATGAATTCTTAAAAGATTCTTGTTAAAATGTAGATATTCACTAAAAGAAACAAGGAATACTTTGCAAGGAATCGTGTGGGCTCCAGCCTCAGGGGAATCACCAGTCTGGCTCTCTCACTTCGCAAGTTCCTGTC
>PVIC010021518.1:0-28479 GCA_004025085.1 Thryonomys swinderianus
GGGATATGGGTAAAAATGAGAATTAACTTGTGGCATATACTGGTACAAATTTCCCAATGTTATATGTGATTTTGAGATGTATATAAATTGTACCAATAAAGAATTCAATTAAAAAAAAACTTTCCAGGCAGTTTTCAGTTTAAAATTAAATTAATTGAATTAAATTAAATAAATTAAATTAATTAAAATCTTTTATAATTTAAAAATAAATTGTAAGATTCACTTATGTTTATTTTTATTGGACATGTGACACAGATCAATGTATCAGAAAACATGTGGCAAGTAGGAAATAGGAATCAAGACTCAAACTTTCCAAGTTGTTTAGAGAAATAAAAACATTGCTTAAATGGACTTTTCTTGCTTTGTTATAATAATCTTAAAACAGATGGCAAAAGCTAAAGACAAATCTGTTGTCATGGAAACCACTATCCCAGCAACCCTTTCTAGACCTCTACCTATAACATAAATATTTGACTTCCCACTGTTACAATCTGAGCCTGTCAATTTTTACTGTAAATTCTACCAGACGGTTCAGCAACTTGCCTGGAAGAGACTAGTTTACACAATATTGTTAGCTTAAATATTGTCAAAACCCTGCAACACATACAACAGAGAAGTTTTACCTAATTTGCTATGATTGCATTCAAATTACACCTTTAGTATGTAAATTTGAGCATCTTACTTTAATATTGCAAGCTTGCTCCATCAATCTTCTTGCATTTTCCTCTGCTCTGTATCTCTTTGGAAGCTGAACTCTGAAGAACTTTAAAGCACCTTCAAAATCAGCTTGTAAAAGATCTTCCTTGGAGGTCTGCAAAATAATCAAGAATCATTATTACATTTTAGCTTGTATTCAGGACAAATACATTTCAAAAGTAATTTCTATTTTCCTGAATATACTTTTATAGCTAAGATCAAATTAATACCAAACAATTTTAAAAGATACAATATTTCTAGTATTTATAAGATATAAGCTGTATCCAGTAATACACTCCTATAATCCCAGCAGTGTGGACGCTGAGGCAGGAGGATCACGAGTTGAAGGTCAGTCTGGGGTACATAGCAAGTTCAAAGCTAGCCTGAACTCTGGACTAGATAACAAGATGCTGTCTTTAAAAAAAAAAAAAAGAAAAAAGAAAACAATAGTGCTATATGCTGAAATGAATCACAATAATGCCTGAAGCAATATAAATTAATTAATAAACTGACATTTAATTGATATTAACTGAAAATTATAATGGTTAATTATGTCGAAGTTTACCAAGTTACAGCTCAGAGAGAGACAAGCCACCACAAACTGAACTCTCACATTAATCTGACTTTACCTTGATGAACATTTTAAGGACATATTGCAAATCTGCCTAACAATACAGACAGAGCAGTTGAAGAGTTATGTAATAAACACTTAATGGAAAGTTAGCTTTTCAACTAATGACAGCAGCTCCTGAAATGAAGAAAATAAAGAATTGACTCAACACCCTGAAGAATGCTTTGAAAAAGTACAGTGGACCCCCTCAAGTTATGACCAGCCTGACATAAAAATGACTTGGGTTAATTAGGTTAATGGAAGATTCATCTGACTCTTTTTATCAATAGTGTATACCAAGGTAAACATCCAGATCTCAGCTGTATTGACTTACAAACAACCTGAGTCACAACCAGCCCTGGGTAACCAATAAGTCAAGGATCCACTGTAAATGAAACAAACTCCTTAAAAACTGACTTGTAGCCGGGTGTGGTGGCTCACACCTGTCATCCCAGCACTCAGGAGGCAGAGACAGGAGGATTGCTGAGTTCGAGGCTTGCCTGGGTTACATAGTGAGCTCAGGGCCAGCCTGAACTACAAAGCAAGACCCTGTCTCAAACAAAACTGACTTGTACAAAAACTTTTTGGAAATTTATGTCTACAAGAAACAGTAATCATTTGGAAATAGACATCTGTCCAATGAAAAAAGACTGAAAAGAAACAAAATATTATCTGGATAGATCACATGCTATTTTTCTTTATATTTTGTTATTTTTTCTGCAGCAGTGTTTTTCTAGTAACACAATAAAAATCCCAATAAACAACTATATACAACCTTTGGCAAACACCTGGATATATGCTATAATGTATACAGAAAGACTACACAGAAGTAAGCCTAAAAGAAAGGTTTTAAGAGTATTTAACCACCAAAAACTTCAGTAATTTTTTAAAGTCCCTAGAAATCATAGAACTATATGCTAGTTCAACATATTACTTTATGTGAATTCAAATGTAAAGCTGGTTAACCCTGACAATTGCATTCAAAAGGCCACAAGAAGTCAGAAAAATGTTATGTACAAAAGGACCCTGTAATCACTACCCTGGTCCAAGCTATTATTACTCTTAGATGAGCCGCTTCAATAACCTACCTGGTCTTCCTGTATCCACTCTTGCTCCTATCAGTCCTGCCAAATGAAACCCTTTCAGAGCACATCACTCTTCAGTGTAAAGCCTAAGGTTTCCAGCTGGCTCGTAATAAAAGCCAGAATCCTCCCCAGGGCCCACCATGCCTTTCATGACCTGAGGCCTCTTGAGCCACTCCTCCCTCCTCGTTCCCAAGCTCCAGGCCCCTGCTTTCTCTCCGTTGCTTCCGTACACATTAAATTCACTCCTAGCTGAAGGCTATTGTCCTGCCACTTTCCTCTGCCTGAGATCTATTTCTCCCAGATCTTTAAAAAGGTAGAAATTTTTTGTAATTCAGAATTTGGCCTGAGTAGGATCTGAATGAGACCTCTGAGTACTTCAGTTTTTCCCCCCAGCCCTTTCCCACCACATCACTTTCCAGTTTTCTATCTGTGCCCCTTTTCTAGCTCCTAAGGATGTTTCTCTCCTTTCCTCCTTGCCCTTCTTGTTCAATGTTGTATCCACAGCATCAAGAACAATGCTTCAAATAGAGAGGCATTTAGCTAGCACCTGACACAGAATGCGGACTGAAGAGTCAGTACTTCAGGGGCAGAGTGCTTACCTGGCATGTGGAAGGCCCTGGGTTCAACACTCAGGCTCTTGAAAACAAATGTGTTACAGGATGAATGAATGAGATCTACTTTCGTCTCACTTTTGCTATGCCTATCATTTTCCCTCCCTTATCCCCTGCCCATTAAACAGAATCATGTGAAAGAAAAGAGTATGTCAATATTGGGCAGTTTACCAAGAGTCTAGGTTGGCCCACCCTTAGATCAGCAGATTAACAGTCAGAAACTACAGCTAGGATAACAGTGGCAGTAAGAAACAAAATCAGACCAGGCAAATTTGGTACACCTCAGATTGACTTCTTCCCTCAAAATGCTGATGTTCTGATATGGTAGCAGGAAGTGATAGAGAAAACATTAGCATGCTACCAATTAACTTTAACTTTGCTGGAAAAGGCAGTTACTAGAAAAAAATGTAAATTCAAAAGAGCCTGTCTAAATGCAACTTCAACTGCCACATCAGGAGGAAAGCATCCAGCTATCATAGAACATTCTACATCCCTGCTCTTCCTTTTCTGCTGTAATGCTGGTTCTGATAATAAGCTCTCTAATGGTATGGAAATTCCAGATGGACTGCTTATGATTTAGAGTGAAACAGTATTTCTGTTTTCTGACTACTCAAGGCCTCGGACTTCTATTTTCAGTGCATCTAACCTCTGGTTCCCTGAAAACAGGTTCCATCAAATGATAGGGGACAGTCTCTTGGATGCAGACAGTAGTTTGGTTACCCAGTTTTCTAGTTCTACAAAAGGCCTAATTTCAAGTCTAGTCTTTCAGCTCATATAAAAATAGAAGGACTGGGATCGAGGAAGAGGAATTCTGTACCTCCAGTCAGGCAGGGACAGCAGGGAAGCAGCGGTGGGAGAGGTGCAGGCCAGGGCGCCCGGTGAGGATGGTGTGGAACCACCTCAGGCTGAGAGCGGGCAAACAAAGCCAGAGTACAAATGGATGCCCCTCCCAGGACACTGTTGGTGTCGGCAGTGCTCCGGATCACAGGGTTTGCCCAACTCAGTTAAGCCCAAGACAAGGGCTCTGACAACCATGGAGCAGGGAGGTGTGCCAGGTGTAGAAATGTCAGCCTGTTCAACTCTCCAACCCCGCCTCTGGAAAGTCCCTGGCCTCTTAAGAAACTCGAATAAGGCCGCAAAGACTATAATATATTTATTCTAATTGCACTTCTGGCTAACTAATGATGTTACATAAGCCTTTCCATTTTTAAAATGGGAATATTGGGCCAGAGATTTAGCTCAGTGGTTCCGGCGCCTGCCTTGCAAGCGCAAGGTCCTGAGTTCGATCCCAGTAACCACATACAATGCTGGGCATGGTGACTCACGCCCACCAGCCATCAATACCACATACCACATACCACAGTGCCGGGCATGGTGGCTCATGCCTGTAATCCCAGCACTCGGGAGGCAGAGACAGGAGGATTGCTGAGTTCAAGGCTTGCCTGGGCTACATAGTGAGCTCAGGGCCAGCCTCAACTACAAAGCGAGACCCTGTCTCAAGAAAAGAAAAGGGGAATATCTTCAATCTTGAGTATTTAAGAGTAAATTAAGATTAATGCATATATTTTGTGAGCTCCAAAACATAAGAAAAAGTGATAGTTTGATAAATTGTCTCAGTATTGCTGAAATACCCTCAGATATTAATAATAATTGATTGATGAGTTGACTGCAGTCTTGGGGACTGAACTCACAGCTTGCATATGATAGGTAAGCATTCCACCACTGGGGTACAACTGTAGCCTTTTTATTATTTTGAGATGGGTTCCTTCTAAGCTGCTATGGAACTTTGAATTAATGACCCTCCTGTCTCAGCCTCCCAAGCAGGTGTCATTATAAGGCATGTCTCATCATTCCACTCTGCTCTTATTTATTTATTTTTACTTTTTGAGACAGGACCTTGGTAGTGGCCCTGAACTCATTATGTAGCCCAGCTTGGCCTCAAATTCATAGTGACCCTCCTGCTTCAGTTTCCTAAGTGCTGGGATTATAGGTAGGTACCACCATGCTAGGGCTCAATGACATTTTTAATTCCATAAAGAAGGCAGTTTAGTATAATGGATATTATGAAATATAAAATATGCAAAGGGAAATATGGTGGAGGAGTGAGTAATGAGGGGTAAAGAAAAAATGTGATAGTAATAAAAAAAGGGAAGCAAAGTTTATGTATTTAGGGGGTGGAGAGTTGTGAGGTGGGTAGGAGAATGGGAAAAAATGAGAATCAAATTGTGTCTCTACTGGTGCCAATTCCCCATATTGAGTGTGATCACAATGTGTATATACAATGTACCAGTAAAGATTAAAAATTTTAAAGAAAAGAAGGCAGTTTAAGTTATAAGAACAACTATTCTTCTTATGAACTGCAATGTAGCTAATTTATAACTTCACAGTGAATGAAAAAAAAGAATGCCACTAAATAAGCATATAAAAACCTTGCTCACCAGTGTCCTAGAAAAGAGGTGCAGTCCCACTTTGATTCTGATAGGCTTTTCCTTCCCATTTCCTGCCTTTACGAGACTTCCATAATCATTAAGTATTACTCAATGCCTTTGTAATGTCATAAGCAGATTATGAGCTTACAGGGATAACTAGGCATTTTCTGACTACTGCATCTAAGAGGTTTTTCCCTCTACAGTCGAAGGTTATTCACTGTTCACTCTTCAAAGATCTGGATGGCTCACTAAGAATTTATCAGAAAGTAATGTGGGTTTTGTTTGTTTAGTGCTGCAAATTTAGTACGCAGGGCCTGACTCACTAGAAGTACAAGCTCACCGCTGACCTGTACCTCGGCCCCCAAATTTCTCTTTCAAAGAAGGTTTTGCTATTTAATCATAATTCCTATATATATATGTCTACAAGGACATTTCATACATTTCTTCCTGATTATATAATTCATGGTCCCAATAACAACAAAATAGTTTTTCTGAATTTACATAAGGTCTCAATGCCTAGAGACAAATTCAATAAACTCTGCTACAGTACTTGTCTCTTCTCCACCCTCAGACACACTTCTTACATACATTCAGCAATATCTGCATCATTGCCCCATCCTCATACACACATCTTCTATACATTCAATAAAATGTGAACCATGATAAAAAATATTTGTTAAATACATGTGCCACACAGATGCCAACCATTACTGTAATACTCTCAGCCTAAAATATAAGTAAAAGTGCCTTTTGTGAAAATAGAGTAAACCTTTAATCAGGGCAGTATGTTCTTATGCATACTAATTATTAAAGAGTAGGTTAGGAGACAATGATTTAATGGTTATAATCAAATTTATAATTGCTATGGATACTAATGCTAATGACTATGAAAAGAAGCTTGACACAGGATTTTGTGATGACAAGATCCAAGTTTTAAAAGTGTACCCTTAAAAGGCACCATAATACTTCAAGAATCAAACCAAATACCCAAAAGGCTATTGCTGGCCTCTGGATTATCACTGTGCATCTGCCCTCACTGAATAGCCTCCCACCAGGTTAGAATGGATTTGAACAAGAAATGCTGTTTTTCAACTTGGAAATCTTAAGAGCTTTTCTAAAATGTCTTCAGTGTAATACCAAGGGGGAAAAAAATGACAAAACCACAATTACTTTCACATATCTTTTGTTAAGCCGTGTTAGTCAAAAGATACCACAAACAAGAACTGGGGATATTTCATTAAACAAGGACATGTTTTTTTCCCTTGTAAATAAAACACTCTATCAATCTTATAAATAAGAGAAAGAGTATTGACCATTAGTAGGTCTCCTAATATCCACCCTTTGTCAGTCAAACTTTCTGACAAATTCTGTTAAATAATCTGAAATGTGTTTACCAGTTACATCTTCAAAGGTGACACAACTTACCCCTTTGTTTGAGTAGAATTATACAGAAGAATGCCTGCACAGTAAAAGACATTTAAATAAGACTTCAATTTCCTTTCAAGTAGGTAAGAAATATCCACAGGGAAAATGTGACTAAGATGTTACTGTAAGTACCCTTTGCATTTGCTTCCGTAAAATCAATTAAGCAAATTGCCTGGCACACAATAGACATCAACATAAATGTGCTCCAAATATTAGTGAGGACTCCACTTCAAGCACACCTAGTGTTCAAAAACTAAAATTTATGTAATGCACATTAAGGAGAAGATTCAGGATCTATTTTAACATAAAAATTGAGCTCTGGAGTTTGAAGACATTAGAAGCATACATGAAAACCTCTAATTTGGTTTTTTACTTTTTTTGAAAGTTATCTCTCTTCAGTAATCAATCTTTAAAGCTGTTAGCAATATAGGTAAAAGAGGGAGATATACTTTGTCTCCTGTTATTTTACCCCTGCTCAAAATTAGTATTTTAAGAAACTCCACATTTTTAAAAATCAAAGGACAATGTAATAGGATAAAAAATTTGACCAAAATGAAACCTGGCCTGGTGATACACACCTATAATCCCAGAACTCTGGGAGGGAAACCAAATATATTTTGTTTAAAAAAAAAACAAATATATTTTGTTTAACCATAAAGCCAGGCTTGTTGATGCACACCTATGATTCCAGCACTTCGGGAAACTGAGCCAGTAGGATCACAAGTTTGGGTCTACTCTCGATGTAGTGACTTAGTGAGATCCTATCTCAAAATAAAATAAGAAGGTGAGAAGGTAGCTCCGTATGGTAGTCCTGGATTCAATCCCCAGTACCAAAAGGAAGGAAAGGAAGAGAAGGAGAGGGGAGGAGGAGTTGAAAGGGAAGAGGTTAGAAACTATTGCCACTAAAGAGGCAGCCAGAGCACCTGCAATACAGATATAAATATATAGATACAGATTTCTCATCATTCCTTGGCCTGAAAGTTCTTTGAATTACCAAGGAAATACCTAGAGCATCAGTATTAGAACTATAGACAAAACTAATCCTAACTATCTGATAATATCATAGCATGTTATGTTAGCAAAAAGAAAAATTCTAGAGGGGAAAGAAGAGATTCTGAACATGAACAGAGTAAAAGCTTTTCTTCTTTTTCCAAATTTTAAACATTCACTGAATGTGAGTTCTAGCCATGTGTCACTGTAACACCATTTTGGTGTGTTTTTCCACTGAAATATTCAGTGCAAGCGTGACTTAATGTAACTTTTTCTTTTTTAGAGAGGTAGGGTGAGTAGAAATAGTTCTAATATCTGAGTGTTAGCTCCAGAGGCTCCCATTTCAAACTTTCCATTACTCTTGGAAGATAATTCTATCCTTGGGGTATTACTAATAAGTAGTGAAGTCAAGGTTTGATTCTTTTGGGGGATTACTTAGGGGAAAAGACCTGAGTGTCATTCCCCTTTCTCACTGTCATTATTTCAGTCTAAACGGCTTTTTTCTTTCTACAGTTATGGAGTCCAATAGGATTTCTATTTACTCAAAAATATTTTTGGATGTCTGAGAATCATTTGAAAACAAAGTTTTCAGAAGAAGAAAACATTGCTTAACTGGTATTTCTGATGTTTTTATTTCCTGCTTTGGTATTTTAAAGAAATGTGTGTCAGTACACGGAATTGATTGATGCCTTGGGATAACATTAGAACAGATTACTTGGTATCTGACTTACTAGAGGGAAATTTTATTACTAGATATAATTTTTAAGGGTAATAAGCAAAAATTCCAAATATACATCCTCCTAGTCAGTGACCTCTTTCCAAGTTAAGTTTTGCACACCTAGTGATCTGGTAGTTTCATGATCCCTCTGTGAATCAGGGAATAACTAAAGGCCAGAGTTCAAATTTAGAATGCTCTCTTGATGAATTCTCATTTCCTTGGTTTTTAAAAAATTAGCTGTACACTATGGAAAAATACTGAGATTTTTAAAGTAAAGTAAGGTATTTATATCTGTTTGACCAAGGTGCACTCACGCTGGAAACATGACTGAAAGGAAACAGGGGCGTGCCTCACACTCAGCACCCGTTCTCTTGACCGGACATGGAATGACGGCAACAGCACACATGGCAGAACTCCTCTTGGGCCGAGCTGTGTAGACCAGCCCCGGATCCCGCACCACACGCCGGTTCAATGATGCAGAGCGGAACAAGTGCACTCCCTCTGGTACCCATGCTAAACGTTGAGCAGTTATTCACTGGATAGCAAATCCCAGTTCACAGCCATATTGCTAGTTAAAGGGCAAGTGATTTCCTAAAATTTAGAGTACACTGGTTTTAGCAATATTCTTCCAAGTAGAACTGTTTATAACAAGGCCAGAGGTTTTCAAATAGTCTCACAGACGACTCGACATATGCTTCAACATGCGTTACTACCCAGGCTCTGACAGAGTTCACAACAACCTGAGCGAGGTACCACTTCATGCACCCAATGTGGCAATCAGACTTTGTACAGCTACAACATACAGATTTATAAAAAACTGCAAGCTTGCAAACACAACTCTATAGACTTTATTGGGTATTAATTAGAAGCAGTTCAAAATCCTCTCAAATGGAGGTTTAGATATGAGACATTCTTAGATACTAATTTATGTTTTCCTTCAAAACATTCAAAATATAAATACTTTGAGAGGAGGCACCAGATGACTGGACAGTTATCAGTACAAACCTCGAGTCCCAAAGTGAAGTGGTATTTAAGATGCACAAATATATTACACTAACCCTGATTACTCCAAGGTTCAGAGAATGTATTTTTTAGACAAAAATTCCAGAAATAAAATGCTTATTCTTCCTTAATAAACTCCTAATAAATGCTGACTCTTCATTTTTCTCCTTTATTATTACACAAACATGATTCAGGGAAGCAATGATTTCACCTTGACATTCTAACATAGATATTGAGGGGTTTTTCTGCTTTAAATGGAAAGGAACAATATTTCTAAGATAACCTTCCCATAATTGCATCCTGACCATTGTATGTAACTTTGTCTTATGGGGATAAACACACTTTTTTAGGGTGGGAAATTCCTAGTATACCTGGCTACCTAACATGTCTGCTATGAGTATACAGATGAGATTATATTAACATGTAAATACATATATGAAAACTGAATTACTAGTTTCAAATATAAGTATTAAAAAAGATGAAATTTACTGGAGGAAGAACTGTGAGAGAAAAAGAGTTAAATTCAGTCAAGTAAATACTGCACTGAAAAAGACTTGAATCTGAGATAACCATCATGGCGAAATGGTCTGGAACGGTATTAAACACCACTCTATATTACAAAGCTAAATATTTCTTGCTCAATTACCAAATAATGGTACAGGACTACTGTAGACCAATTATATTGTAGAATAGTTGCTAGGTATAGTTCTCGAACCACTGAAGAGACACCCTGCAACAGTGATTGTGGGTATTTAATTTTAACCCTTGGCAGGAAATGAGGAAGCTTGATTTTTCTCTTGTTCAGGAAATTAAATAACAAGCAAGCCAGACTTCCCAGACTCACAGCACAGAGCCAGATGCTTTCAGCTGTTTTATAGATATACAGTCTAATCATTTCAGGCGAGAAAACCACAATTCCCCATGCAAGGATTTATAGGTAGTAAAATTCCCTACTTAAAAAAAATCTAATTATCAATCAAAAGGAAAGGTCAGAACTCAAGCCATACATAGTCTAGGAAGTAGCTATGTTTGTTGTAAGATTTAACCCTTCAGAGGCATAAATAACAACGCCTATATCAAGCACTTGGATATTCTGCTTTATTGCTGAGCTTAGCCAGCCAGAAGAAAAAGAAAACTGTTTTCCTTTTCTTTCCTGCCACAGAGATAATGCTACTAATAGGATCCTGGTCTCCCTGAGATGAGAGCCATGATTTCTTCCAGCCAATTAAGGAGTGGCACAGACCAGGCTCCAAAGAGCCGCACAGCAGTGGCCACTCGGCCCTTCCTTCTTGACAGAAAAGGGAGAAGGAGAGGAAAAGAGATCGCAAGCCTCCTCCAGGGACACATTCTCACAGATGCTAGCAGATTCTCTACAAATGAAGTTCAATGAAAAACAGTCTCACCGCCAGCAGCCGAGGCACAAACAGGCGATGCCCCATCCCCAGAAGTTCCAGCACTCGGCACGCATACTCATTCACCAGCTTGCTCCTCTCGTCGTGCATGTCCTGGGACTTTCTGACGGGAGGTGTGAGCTTAGCAGCTGGGGCTGGGCAGGGCACCCCTTCTTCCATGAGCAGTAAGTAGGTATCCAGAATGAGAACGCTGGCTCTTTTATCCACAATATAGGACTGCGATGGGAGGGAAGCCAGCCTTGTATCTCTCCAGGAGGACGCACGGGAGAGTGTGTGGTGGCAATGGCCAGCTAACGTCTCCACAAGAGAGACATTTGGGCTAAATTATCCACCGGGCAAGAGCCCCAAAGTAGACTGAAAAATAAAAATGAAATCAAATACTGATCTAAATGAAAAATGGCAAAAGGAATCAAATGCAAGAAAATGGTCAAAAGCGATGCGGGAGAGTTCAGACACATGTGGAAAAATGGGCTAGGTATTTATAAGGCTCTAGCTATAGTGTGTGGTATGTGTGCGTGTGAGATCGTGTCTATCGTCGTGTGTGTGTGTGTGTGTGTGTGTGGCGTGGGCGCGTGTGTCTGTGTATGAGCAGACAGCGGCAGCAGTAGCCAGGAAGCCAGGGCAGTTGAGAAGCTGCAAGGAGAAAAGGATGAGCTCATTGCAATCCTTGATTCGTGACAAGCAGCGCTGCTGTTGCTGCTGCTGCTGCTGCTGCTACTGCGCTGCCTCTTGCTGTGAATCAGTAATGAAGGGTAAGAAAGGAAGGGAGGGAGGGGAGAGGAGGAGGTAGGTGAATGAGCATGCAGAGTGCATCTCGGGGGAGAATGCTGTAATGAGAAGCCAATGGTGAGCTGTTGGATAGAAGCACTTCCTCCTCCCAGACCCCTTTCAATCAGTGTGAGCCTGATAGCTTATGCTGTTGCATCCTAAACCCATAGACGGGTGAACTGGCTTCTTCAACATGTGACGCTCACTGCAAAATCAGACAGACTGCCATCTAAACGGCTGGCGCTGCTCACTCTTGCTTTCTAACAAGGAGATCAGATAAAAGTCGGATCTTATTCTGTATGTTTAAATCGGGAAGCTCCAATCCTTGTTAGATTCCTGAAACCTCTACACAAGAGAGAGGTCAGTGTAAAAGGTCAGGGCACGAACAGAAGAGTGAGGATTGACACACCCTCGGGGTGAAGTGTTTATGCAATAACTTTTTGTGATGCCAGAACGTACAGAAGCATTTCGGCACTCTGGGAAGACCAGCCACAATTAAAAGTAAAAATTTTTATAAACACACACTAATGATAAAACATCAAAACCTACAATATAATATTGAGTATATATTTAAGAAACCACTAAGGCTGGGATTCTCAAAGCAAAAATAACCTTATTCACAGGACTTTGTAAGAGTTGTTTAGAACATTGTCTTGATAATCTCTAACAAAATGCAACCCTACCTAGTAATGTGTCTAACATTAGGAATTATCTGTACTTTAAAATTTTATAGACTTCATGCTAAAGTGTTATACTAATTTCTTTGATGTGAATAATCAGTCATAACCAAATGAAAGCAAAAACAAGATCACTTTGAGAGATAGCCTCTTAACTTCACCCTAACCATGAATCAATCCATGTTCAGCATTTTGGTTCTAAAGTTCTTTAGCTGGTCTCATAAACACCAGAGCTACATCTTCATACACATTTTGGCATGGTCCAAAGACTTATCGAGCTAAAGGCTAGAGCAGTTTAACATGAGTCTTGTCTGCTACTCTGACGAGCAAAAGCCAGAAATCTGCAAACCACCTAATAGGAAAATACAAGACATGTCTCTGCATTTCTAGTAAAATTTAAAAAATTACAAAACTAGGGTTAAAGGGAAAGAAATAGGAAGTGGGTCTTTCCAAAATCTCATGAAAACAAACTTTCAAAATGTACCAATAAAGAATTCTTTTTTTTTTTTTTTTTTTGAGACAGGGTCTCGCTTTGTAGTTCAGGCTGGCTCTGAGCTCACCATGTAGCCCAGGTAAGCCTGGAACTCAGCAATCCTCCTGCCTCTGCCTCCCAAGTGCTGGGATGACAGGTGTGAGTCACCACACCCGGCTCTGTGGTATGTGGTATTGATGGCTGGTGGGCGTGAGTCACCACGCCCAGCACTGTATGTGGTTACTGGGATCGAACTCAGGACCTTGCGCTTCCAAGGCAGGCGCTGGAACCACTGAGCTAAATCTCCGGCCCATAAAGAATTCAAAAAAAAATTTTTTTTTTGAGACAGGGTCTTGCTTTGTAGTTCAGGCTGGCCCTGCGCTCACTATGTAGCCCAGGCAAGCTGCTGCAAACTCAGCAATCCTCCTGTCTCTGCCTCCCAAGTGCTGGGATTACAGGCGTGAGCCACCATGCCCGGCACTGTGGTATGTGGTATTGATTGCTGGTGGGCGTGTGAGTCTCCATGCCCAGCACTGTATGTGGTTACCGGGATCAAACTCAGGACCTTGTGCTTGCGAGGCAGGCGCCGGAACCACTGAGCTAAATCTCCAGCCCAAAAGAATTCAATTTTTTAAAAAATGAAAATTTAAAGTATTATCTAACAAAATATCTTGTAAGATATTTATGAACTCATGTCAAGTGTATTATTTCTTTCAAAATCAATTTCTTAAAAGTAATACAAGTAAATTTTTATTATAAAATGAAAAAAGGATTTGAATATTGTGTGTGTGTACACACACGCGTATACATTTATATAACTTCCACATCCCTAAGTTTTGGAGAAAAGCCTTTGACAAGGTACCTAGGGCAGGGGTATTTCCACTGAACTGGGAGACCATAAGTAGAGGAAGGAGGTTTCGGGTCATTTATAATCTATACTATATTCTGTACAAACACACACACACACACACACACGCATGCACGCACGCATGCATGCACACACGCAGGTACACACAAAGTTCCATTTTTACCCTGTTTACATACTGGTGTTCTGCTTTAGATTTTATTTGAAAAGACTGATACTGCTATCAGAGAGAAAGCACTTACCATAAACACTTCACATTTAAGAACAACAGATGATTCTGACCTGCAAAGAAAGCCCTCAGTGACTTCTCACCTTGTAGAATTATTTCTGGCCTACTTTGTAAAGAGTACAGGAGATGGTTGTATTAAAAAATTACTCGCAGGAAGTTATTTTAAGAACCAGAAAAAATACTTTCTTTCCTAAAAGGTTCTGATTAAAAGGAAAAATTAGAAAATTTTAGAAGTTTGATGGTATGTTTCTTTTTTTTTCTTTTTTTTTTGCTTTTTGAGACAGGGTCTCACTTTGTAGTTCAGGCTGGCCCTGAGCTCACTATGGTGCCCAGGCAAGCCGCCGCGAACTCAGCAATCCTCCTGTCTCTGCCTCCTGAGTGCTGGGATGACAGGCATGAACCACCACGTCCGGCACTGTGGTATGTGGTGTTGATTGTTGGTGGGCGAGAGTCTCCACGCCCAGCATTGTATGTGGTTACCGGAGATCGAACTCAGGACCTTGCACTTGCAAGGCAAGCGCCGGAACCACTGAACTAACCCTCCGGGCAATGGTATGTTTCTTAAATAAATTCGGTTTATTGATATATTTTACATATATATTATGATCATATTCATCATTGAGAACTTTTACCTGTACATGATGTATCTTGATTGATATTTTTTCTCACTCCCCTACCCTTTCAACTCTCTACTCCCCTATATACATAAACTTTATGTTTTTTCCTTTTTACCATCAAAGTTTTTCTTGCGCTTCTTTACTTTCCCCTGCCCCTTCTCCCTAGTTCCCCTTTCCTTTTGAACATTTTCTTCCTATTTCACAATACCCAGTATACATTTTGGACTTCATTTATAACATCAGTTTCTCATACTAGAGAAGCAATACAATATTTACACATCTGTGGCATATTTATTTCACTTATGAATATGGCCTCAAGGTGAATTCATTTAGCTGTAAATATCTCTAAATTATTCTTTATGGCTAAAGAGTACTCCATTTTATTATTTAAAAAACACATCTTCTTTATCCAGTCTCCTATTGATGGGCATTTGGGCTATTTCCAAGATTTAGCTATTACAAACTCTGCTGCTATAAAGATGGGTGCACACATGTCTCTGTTGAATGATGCTTTTAACTCTTTCATGTATATACCTAGCAAAGAAATAGCAGGGTCAAATGGAACATCTAATTCTAGTTTTTTGAGGAATCTCCACACTGATTTCCACAGTGATTGCACCAGTCTACATTTCCACAAACAATAAAGGAGGATTCCCTCTCTCCATATCTCTGCCAGCATTTGTTGATTTTGTGATAACAGCCATTCTCTGTGAAGTGAGATGGAATCTCAGTGTTCTTTTCATCTGCATCTCCCAAGTAACCATTGATACTGAACATTTTTTCATGTTGCTTAGCTTCTTTTCCTTCTTTAGCTAAAAAATTGTCTGTTCATTGCAGGTGCCCATTTTTGAACTGGGTCTTTAAATTTTTCGATTTCTTTATATATTCAAGATAGTAGTGCTTTGTCTAAGGAATAGCTGGTAAAAAAGTTTTTTTCCCCCCACATTGTAGGTTGTCTTTTTGCTTTGTGGGTGGTTTCTCTTGCTATGCATAAGCTTTTTAATAAGATGAGATCACACTTAATTCTTTCTGCCTGAGCTATTGAGGTTTTATTCATAAAGTATTTCCCTATGCTAACATTTCTAAGAGTTCTACCTAGCCTATCTTCTAACAGGGTTAGTGTTTCTGCTTTAATATTTATATCTCCAATCCACTTAAACTTTAGTTTAGTGTATGGTGAAAGATGTAGGGTTAGTTTTTAATCGCTGGCAGGTTTAAACCAGTTTTTCCAGAAGCATTTATTAAAGCGGCTATTTTTTCTCCACAGAGGACATGTGGCTCCTTTGCCAAAGATTAAGCAGAGTTGTTTGTGCATCTTCTGGTCTTTTCCATTGTTCCTTGGGAAGTTTCTTTGCCAGTACCATGCTGCTTTTAACACAGCTGTTTTGTAGTATAGTTGGGAATTGTGATAACCCCTGCCATATCCTTGTTACCTAGAATTGCTTTTGCTTTCTAGGTCTCTTCTGACTATAGATGAATTTTTGGATTATTTTCTCTAGTTCAGTGAAATATACTGTTGGGATTTCAATGATGATAGCATTGCATCTAGACAGCAGTTTTGGGAGTATGGCCATTTTGACAATATTGGTTCTTCTCACCTAGGAACAAAGGATGTCTTTCCATTTTCTGATAACCTCTTCGATCGCCTTTTTTCAGAATAGAGGTCTTTTCACCTCCCTTGTTAAATTGGTTCTTAGATATGCATTTATGAATGTCATCTCTTCCTCTTGGATTGTTCTCTGCATAAGAATGTAGTGACCTTTGGAGCAGAGATTTAGCTCAGTGGTTCTGGTACCTGTCTAGCAAGTGCAAGGTCCTGAGTTTGATCCCCAGTAACCACATACCACAATGCCAGGTGTGGTGGCTCATGTCCCCTAGCAATCAGTACCGCATAGCACAGTGCTGGGCGTAGTGGCTCACGCCTGTAATGCCAACACTCAGGAGGCAGAGGCAGGAGGATTGCTGAATTTAAGATTTGCCTGGGCTACATAGTGAGCTCAGGACCAGCCTGAGCTACAAAGTGAGACGCTGTATCAAAAAAAAAAAAAAAGTAGTGATCTTCATTGTCTCTCTTAATTAGTTTTGGTTTGAAATCTACTTTGTTTGTAAATAAGCTAGAACTCTTGCTCTTTTGAGGTTTTCTGGCACATGGAGAATTATTTCCCATCTTTTTATTTTCACTTTGTGAATTTCTTTCTGAATTGTGTTTCTTGAATACAGCATAATATTGGACCTTGCTTCTTAATATATTATGCCAATCTACTTCTTTTACTTGGTGAATTGAGGCCATTAATATCGATGGTTATAACTAATATGTGTTGACATTCTTGTTACGATTATTTTCCTGTTGCTGGCTCTTTTATTATTATTATTTCAAAAATTTCCAATCCTTTCCATTTAATTTCTTGCCTTGCCTTATAGCTTTATTCTGCTGGGCTGCAGAGTTGTGCCCCCACTATCTTTTTCTAGGATATTGTTTAAAATCTTTTGGAGCACTGGTTTGTTATTCATGAAGTTTCTCGGCTGTTCTTTGATGTAATATCTTATTTTCCTATCAGTTTTGAAAGACAGTTTTTCAGGGTACATCAATCTAAATTGGAGGTTGTTTTCTTCTAGGGCTTACAATACTTCACTTCAGGTTCTCTTTGACCTATGGATTTATGTATAAAAGTCTGTTGTGATTCTGATGGGGTTTCCTCTGTATTGATTTGCTGCTTTCAATATTTCATTCTTCTGCTGGGTTTCTGGTATGTTGAGTACTATATACTCAGTGTGGATTTTATTTTTTAATCATAGCTAGTTGGAGTTTTATATGCCTATTTATCTATATGCCAAATTCTTTTGTCTTGCTTTGGAAGATTTTTGCCATTAAATCTGTGAAGTTTTGGGGTTTTTTTTGCGACAAGGTCTCACTTTGTAGTTCAGGCTGGCCCTGAGCTCACTATGTAGCCCAGGCAAGCCTCGAACTCAGCAATCCTCCTGTCTCTGCCTCCTGAGTGCTGGGATGACAGGCGTGAGCCCCACGCCCGGCACTGTGGTATGTGGTATTGATTGCTGGTGCACGTGAGTCACCACGCCCAGCATACTGTGTGGTTACCGGGGATCGAGCTCAGGACCTTGCGCTTATGAGGCAGGCGTGGGAACCACTGAGCTAAATCTCTGGCCCTGTGAAGTTTTTTTTTTTTTTTTTTAATGTTGTTTGCAATATCTCCTGCTTCTTCATCAACTCCAATCAGATGTTCTTTGCATCATGTAGTAGCTGCTGGATAGATTTCTCATGTTCTCTTACTGTTTTTAAGCAACCTTTCCTTTTCTGGTCACTAACCACAATCCTGCCTTTTATGTCTGAGATTTTGTCTTTACATTTGCTAGTTCTACTGCATAAAATTTCAATGGAGTTTTCAGTCTCTTGGTTTTCTGTTTGAATTTGTTATTGAATTTCCTCTCTAAGCTGGGATTCCATCATGTTCCCGAGATCCTCTATTTTTTGTTAATCTGCCTTTCACCATGGTCACTATCTTTTTTATCTGCAAGATTATTTCTAATTTCATTTTTTTCAGATCCTCTTTTGTTTCCAGTTCAGGGAGTCCAGGTGGCTGAGTTTCAGGTCGGTCCACCTCGCTGCTCCCTAAATTTCCCTTCAGTGATCTGAAATTCTAGGTTTGGGTCTTACTGGGTGTTTTGCCATTTCCATATTTTTGTCATTGTTGATGTTTTTGGTTTAATTCCTGGGTCCCTGCCTGTAAAATATTTATTGCAAGTATCTTTCTTGCTAACATTTAGAATCTTTAAAGAATGGCTTCTTCCTGGGCTGTTCTCCTGGTATAACTGGACCTTCGGCCTTGAGTCTGTAATGGCCCTTAGGCAATCAGTTCTGGAGCATGTCACCAGCCACTGTAATCTGGTGAGTCTTCACTGCTGAGACTTCTTCACACTTCCAGTAGGCTTCAATTGTCATGGAGGAGGCTCAGTGAGCCTCTATCTTTGCTGTTTGTCACTGCTCTATTTTCTGTAGCTTGGCCTGAATGGCCCTGAGGGGCTGTGCTGTGTAGACCCAGTACCCTGAGTGGCCAGGATGGCCTGGAGCAGCCCGAGGCAGAATTGCTGGGCCTCTGCAAATGTCCTAGCCAAACTACTTGGCCTACTCACTGTGCAACAAACCAGAACTCAGTTGCCAGTCTTTCTACTTCTAATAGTATGGTTTTGATACTCTTAAAAGATGTCAAAATTATATTGACTAGGTATTAAATGTAATAATTAAAATGGTTAGTTAATGAGGAAATCAAGTTTTAAATATTTAAGTATATTTTTATAGATTGGTATGTGAAAGTTCTGATATAGGTAAAAAATATAACCCCCAACCTGGTAGATGTCAGAAATGTCAAGTTCATGTTCCCTAGAACCAAAGGATGGATCCTAAGGAAAAACAGAAGTCAAGAATAGGAAAAGTTTATTGAGAGACTTAGCTCCTGCAAGACAGAAAGTGACCTGAAAGTGGGTTACTATTGGTTCTCCTTCACAGAGGAAAGTTTTACAGAGCAAAGTATGAGGTGAGTACAAAATCAGGAGGTGAGAACAATGTCAAAACTATGACTAACCAATAAGATTATAAGTACCGCTGCTTAGGGAATATTGAGCCAATGGAGATACATGTTGTATAGAAAGTATATATGGGAAGAACAAGGACCTTTTTAGGAAAAAATGGATCAGGAGATCCTGGTCACCTGGGCCAGGCTGACTGGTATCTATCTAGAATTTATTGGACCAGGTGATACCAATTATAGTATAATATTCAGTTTATTGCTTAGCCTTTGGGAAGGCATGTAGAAAAAATGGCCTGAGCCCTGGCCTTCAACAGATGCTCCTCCAGCCACAGCTGTAGTGCTTCTCATTTCTGCACTGACTCCCTGGAGGCCCTACTTCTATCTGACTGCTTATAATATTTCTACCTAACTTAGTTATCTATAATAGTACTACAATAATTGGTCCAACATTTTCCTCAAACTCTTCACCATGCTGCTGCTCAAAAACTACATTATTTGTGCTTTCCGTAATTTTTCAGTATTGGTTCTATTTTTAGGTGGATGTTGATTAGTATCAGGGAATATTATTCTTGTGGAACATCACTGAGTAAAATGAATTGAATGGATTCTAGGAACTTTTGAGGCCCTAGGAGAGTTACCCTCATTTTAATATTTCTTCATCTTTCTCCCAAGTCCCAAATGACTTACTTTTGATGAGTTTCAGAAATATTTCTCAAAAATTTTTTTGAAAAGTAGTTAAAAAGTAGTTCAAAAATGTAATACAAAAGTAAGCTCAACAACAACTTAAATATGGAAAATATGGATAAATCACAAATGGAAGGAAAAAAACTTTTCTTTGTTATCCTCCTTGCTTCTCTGCCTGGAGCTCTGATGAAAGACAGGTTGACAACAGAAAAACCAACAGAAGTTCAACACAGGTAGTGTGTGAATTCATAGGAAGAACTCAGTAATTAAAAACATAAAGGATGAGTTAGAACTTGAGCTTACACACCATGTTAGCAAATAAATTTTTCTTTGTAAAGAAGTTGTAAGACAAAAGAAAACAACTTTGAGCTTCTAGGGTGACAAACTATAGGTAGCCAAACGTGTTGGGAGACTAATGAGTCTCAGGGCCAGTTAGTAAGGCTTGTTTTGCTGACTATATGCAAACCAAGTAATATCTCATCTCCATCGACGGGGCTGCTCTCCCCTTTCTGGTATGGGTAACTGTCTGGTAGCACTTCAAAAGAAGCAATTTAATGTTCTACTTTCAGGCCGAGAGCTTTTCTTGTGTCTGGTTTTTCTCAGTTCCTTCTTTATTATGGATGTATAGCTCAGAGGTAGAGTGCTTGTCTTGTATGTGCAAAGGCCTGCATTTTATCCCCAGCCCTAAAAAATATTCCTGAAAGATGACCTTATGGTAGATTTTGGGGTGGCATACTCTACACCCAGTAAAAGAGCAAAAAAGAGGGTCAGCAATGATTGCAAAGTCATGGTCTAATGACGAGAAGTGTCCGTCTCTGCAGTGCTGGAAGCAGGTGGTGGCCAGAGCCACCCTGATTGTGGTCTTGTGCTCCCGAGTGCTCCGAGTGCTCCTGCCAGCACCCCGCTGTGGCACAACTGCCAGCCATGTTCAGGACATGAACAGATTTCCACTGTGAAGTGAAAACCATACTGAATTCACTTACATACCTATAATTAAGAACACTGAGGAAAAAAATATTGGAGTGGTTACTTCAGTGGTTATAAAGATAGAAAAGGAAACACTTTCCAGTATGCAAAGGCCAAAAATAAAGGAGGTGTCCAAAGATGAAGCCAGGTGAGAAGGACACTACAAAGGAAGAACACATCTTAAGCTCAGATGTAGGAATGTTTTTGTTGTCCACAGTAGGCACAAAGAGGTGTAAGTAAACACATCTCCAAGGCTAAAACAGAGTATCGCTTTCTACATCATCTTTCAGCCACCTTCACTAGCTGTGTGACATGGGGTGAGTTACTTAATATTCTCCCTCTCACCCTGGTACAGAGACTCAAACTCTGGAGCTTAGGCTTGGCAGGTGGGCACAGCACCGCTGAGCTAAACCCCGGGCCCTACTTAATACATTCTCTCTTTTTAAAAACTTAGTTCTTTATTAGCACATTTTATATACAGCTCATAATCATGCTCAACCCCGAGGAACTTGTACCAGTATATGACACGAGTTAATTCTCATTTTTACCCATAACCCCACATACCCCACAACACCCACCCCCATATATGTGTGCTTTCTTTTTCTTTTCAAATCAATATATTCTCTTATCCTTATGGCAATGTTACCCATCTAGACAAGATGGCCTGAAAATTCAGTAAGTTATACATATAGGGGAACCTGTCATAGTACCCAGATGATGGCAGGTACTTGATAACCGGCAGGTTTCTTAGTTCTCACAAGAAAATAGTGTGAAAGAGGTTGAAATGTATAAAATGCACTGTGTTCATCTGTTGTACCATTTAGAAAGACAAAGAGAACTTTGGATACATTAACAATAGAAAGCCAAACACTGGTCATGGTTTATATCCGGATGTACCCCAAAGCAGCATGTGCTCGTTGGTGGGACTTTGGGAGGGGAACAGATAGTGCAGGCAAGCTGACAGCTAACTGTGACAGTAGCAGGTGAAATCTGTTGAGAGGATGCGGGCCACTGAGGGCATGGGCTGGAAGGATCTCTTTTCCTCTTTCCTCCTTGCTTTCTCTCTGCTTCCAGCCTGCGATGCCAAGAAGGCACTTCTCTCTGGTCATTCTGCTCTGCCTTGGAGTCAGCCAACTACAGACTGAGACCTCTGCAAAGTATATAGCCAAAATAAACCTTTCCTCTTTTAAAGGTATGAGTGTCAGGCACTGTGTCATGGCAAAAAGAAAGTAACTAAGACACAGTGATAAAAGACAATTTAGGAGACCATTCTCATCCCCATACTAGGGATTGAACTCAGGACCTCCACAAAGAAATACATCTGCAGCCCTTCTCCTGTTTAACTGTTTCGTTTTTAAGACAGCATCTTGTTAAGTCATCAAATTGCTCAAGCTGGTCTCAAACTTGCCATCCTTCTGCCTCAGGCTCTCACAGTGCTGAGCTTATAGGTGTGCCACCACTACGCCCAGCTTTCCATTCATTCTTAAGACACAGATACATTAATAGTAAGTAGGAAAGCACACATATTTTTCGTAACAAGGAGAAGTAAAAATACAATAACTTAATTCCATAACTATTTTTTTGTCTGATGATGAGCCGTCAATAATTTGACAAGTTTCTAAGATCCAACAAACAGGCCAGGTAAAAGTGATAGAGAGAGTAGTGTGAGTTTCTTGGCTCTGTAAGATCCTACACAGCTTCTATTCCTTCTGCTATTCAACTCTTTAATTTTGCTCAATGCTGTGCTATGTGCTTCTGGACAGAGAAAAACGTCTAAGACGTTGCTTCCAATTGCTTTCAAGGATTACTTTAAGAAACGGCTACAATGAAGGTAATGACACTGAGTTGACAAGTTAAATCATAGGCAAATTTTATAGTTAGAACTCACACATCAAAGAATGGGAATATAAAATAAAAGATGCTACATAAACACATTGTGGTTGGTGGTTCAGGTTATAAATGTACAGAATTTCAAAGAAAAAATATTTCTGTGAAATACTGTAGATGTACCCATTTTTTTTATGTACTCATTTTTTATTTTTTTAAGTCAGGGTCTCGCTTTGTAGTTCAGGCTGGCCCTGAGCTCACTATGTAGTCCAGGCAAGCCTCAAACTCAGCAATTCTCCTGTCTCTACCTCCCGAGTGCTGGGATTACAGGCATGAGCCACCATGCCCAGTAATGTACTCATTTTTTGTTTTGTTTTGTTTTGCTTTGTTTTTGAGACAGGGTCTCGCTTTGTAGTTCAGGCTGGCTCTGAGCTCATTGTGTAGCCCAGGCAAGCCTGGAACTCAGCAATCCTCCTGCCTCTGCCTCCTGAGTGGTAGGATTACAGGCGTGAGCCCGGCTGATGTACTCATTTTTAAAGGAAAGCTCTGACTTATGAGATGTTATTCATAAATGCTGGAAGGTGCTTTTTAATGTTATTTGTTTTTTAATAGAAGAGAGAATTTTCTCCTACCAAAGCAACTGTTGTTAGGCAGACATGGCAGCATCATGAATACCTTATTACCTATCCTTGTCATCAGATTCTCCTGGAATGCACTGATTAATGCAAGAACTTCCTCTACAGCCACTTTGAGAGATGGTTATTTTGCTCCCTACTTCCTCTCTCTGCATTGACAGGTAGCCCAAGAGGCTGCCTGTTTCATTATTATACAGTTACATTTGTTAGAAAAGGTCTGTAAGTAGTAAGCTGTAAATCTGAAACTTACAGTCAAAAGATTTATTATATGTAAGTATTTTATCTACATTATTGAGGTATAACTGACATACAAAAAGCTGTAGATATTTAATGTATACAATGACATATTTGGACATAAATCCACACCTATGAAACCCTTATCACTATCAGTACCATAATTAACCCATCATTTTCAAAAATGTTCTTCTGTCCCATTTTATAATTTTATGGTTAGAATACTTAATATAAGACCTACCACAGGCCTAGGGATTTAGCTTATTGGTTCTGGTGCCTGCCTTACAACTGCCAGGTCCTAAGTTTGATCTCCATACCAAAAAAAAAAAAAAAAAGACCTACCTCAGCAGTACATTTTAAAAAAACACAAGTAAGTATACTTCTTTTTCTCCATATTCTTAATTAACTATTTCAAAACAGAATTAACTTTCTTTTCTCTAAGTTAATCATCTTTGCTTCTAACTAGGTCTCTTCAGAACTGATTTCTAAACCATTCTGGACTGTTCCAAATACTGTCTACTGCCCAAAGTACATATTTATTTGCATAATATCTCTTACCACAGTGCTACTCACAATGAAAAAAACCACCCTACATCTGAAAAGAGAATCCTAAGTTAATTGGATCTTATTAGACTCTAGGAAAAGTGAAGGTCAATATTATTTCTACCCTATTGATGAAAAGATTGAGGCCAGCAGATAAATGACTGCTTAGAATCAGAAATTTTATAGGAAACAGCCAGGAAGATGTGCAGATGCACAGCAGGGAATCAGGCATTTTCAGCACTGTGTCCACTATCTTCCAATTAGTGCAGCCCATAAAGAAACTATCACATTAGAAGGACTATTTGTCCACATTTTATCTGCATATAATTGGTCTAGAATCTGTGCCTGCCATCTGATATAAAAGAATCAAAGAGTCTTAGATTTGAGTTTGGAAGGATATTCACAAGCTTGTTTCAAAAAGTCACTTTTGAACCTATCCTTGTGATCTGAAAGTATACCTGATTCTCTGTTTTTAAGTGTAAGTGGTCTTTTTTCCATCAGGCAGCTGAAGAAGCTACCTCCTTAGCAGCTCAGCCACAGAAACTATACACAAGCTGCTTTTTAAGCCACGTTTGTGACATGGGCTTCAGAATGGATGCTGCCTCAATTCTTACAGCCTCTTTCTTGGGCAATGTGTATAAAGCTCATATTTATTTTAAAGTGTGAGCAGAAGGCATAAACATATGTTAGCAGAGACTTGGTTCTTTAAAAATTGATCAGATAAAAATGATGACATATAGAATCAGTATTCCTTTATCCAAGGTAGGCGAGCATTTTAAAATCTCAATGTAAATGTGTTTGTCATTTTTTAAAAAATAGTGAGGTGTTTTATGCAGCTTCCTCAGTTGTGAAGGGCCTCTACCTTCTTTCTACAGTCCACCTCCAGTTCTCTATTACATTTTCAACTTATAGCTTCTTCATTTACATAGGATGTTAGGTATAGTTTAACAACTGTCACTGTGAAAAATATTTTCAGTGAAGGAATTATATGGGTCAACTCATGTATTAGCAAGTGAATTTCTTTTGACAAAACAAGTATGTCAAGATGGGGGGCCTTCATTATTTTTAAGTGGACAGGTCCACGTTGCTTTACAAAGGTAGTGAAAGACCGTATGTTCCTTCCAGTTGCAGTGGTACAAATACTCACTGGTTCACATGGATTCAGTAGCGCTTCAGAGGAGGCAAAATAGTAAAATCAGTAGTGTTTTTATTCTACTTGTATTGACGGTAATTTTCTCCCCCTCTACTCCTTTGTTTGGTTGACTGACTGACTGGCTGACAGACTGACTGCAATGCTGAGGATTAAAGCCAGTGCCTTTGCACTAAGCTTCACCCCCAGTCCTTTAAAAACATTTTTAAAAAAATGTTTGAGACAGGGCCTCAGTAAGTCACTAAACTGTTCATGCTGGGTTCGAATTTATGATGCTCCTGCCTCAGACTCCCGACGGCTGCGATTGCGAGCGCAGACCGCGATGCCTTGCTCCTCTAGCTCCCTCACGAGGTGTTAAGGTTTCTACCATTTGCGACAGTCAGGTGCTGGGAGGTTCGCTGCACATTCCTTGTGACCGCTCGCTTCCACGCCTCCGTGCATGTTTCCATGTTCCTCCTGAACTGTGCCCTCACAGGCATTCACCTTCTCCTCCCGAGCGAGCAGCTGCCAGCTCAGTACTGACTTGCACAGCAGCCACAAGGGAGCCCACGGCACAGGGCTTTTTCGGCTTCATGGTTCCTTCACTGATCTTACCTCATGTCTGTTCTGGAGATTAATAGAGCAATTTGTATTTCAAGTAGCTAAAAGTATAAATAATTGCTTTTCCTCAGTGTTTATGAGAGCTATGAACTCTGCTAAACCCTTGCTTTGCATCACTCCATTTAATCAACAACCAACCCCGCCCATTTCACATGAGCTTAGAGAAGTTAAGTGACTCACAGAGCCTGTGGCTTGTGATGGGCTCTGGATATGCTGCCCTAAAATATGGCATCTTAGCCCTGAAAATTTTATGTGGAAGAAATCCGAGGACTCTCGGGGAGTATGTTTCCCTGTCCTAACCAGGTGTTCTTGGTATACCTGGCAAAAAGGAACTTCTTTATCTTTGAAGAAAGAGGGATTCTAGACAATCTGAATTAACAGGCTTTGAGAAATTTTACCCCAGAAATTTACTACTCTTACCTTGTACCACTTGTCTGATCACATTTTTCCATGACTCTCCATTCTTCATCAAGCCTACCATAAGACGTTTAAGTTTAACCGGTTCTTTGTATCTGCATTCCCTAGGAAGAGTTATGTAATATAAGCCTGATGTTACACAAATTTGTGTTTTTCTCCTCTTACTACACTTGAGCCTAGGCTGAGAAGTCATGTACTTTTCTCTTTTTAATCTGTTTCTTCACACCAGGCCTGGCCAGGAACTTAGAGGCATAGAAGGAAAGATATTTTTCTTCTCCTAAATTACCAAGCTGCAATGCAATTATACTTTTTGGATAAGTACACATCTGATATTTAAGTGTTTTAAATCTCATTTGTATTACTTAAAATAATGAAGAAATTAGAGATAAGTAATGTAAATCCTGAAGAGTAATCAAGTTACAAGTTACTCCAGTGCGTATAACCGAATTTACATAGTGATATAATTATGACTATGCTGAGAGACTAAGATATCTTAGGCTCTGAATGAAATGACAAAAACAAAAAGAAAATTAAGCAAAACTTGTGCTCTAAAAGCAGCCTCTGTTCCCTCATGATGTTATCTGTACCTTCCTTGTTAATATCAAAAATCTAATAAGTCAGCCTTCTCTCTCAAAACTCCCAAGTGTGTATATATCTACTTCCTTTCTGAATATGCAACTTATCTCAAGCTACCACTTCATCCTCAGTATAGTTCCTGCTCTTGTATTTCCTGTCCTGACTAATGGTATCCTCATCTTATCCAGTTATACAAGCAGACACCTGAACACTGTCCTATGGTAACAGTGGTTAGTTCTTTGGGAGACACCCTTTGTAGACTCACTTCCTTTCCCTTTGCCCAGAATTTTAAATATTAAAGAAAAGTACACCTAAATGATTAAGATGTTAACTGCTAAAGAATCTTTTGTAAATTGAGTCTAGAACATCCCGTGATTTTCAGATAGCATGAGAATGTGTATGATCCCCTCGTTACTCTTTAATTCTGTGCATCACCTATCACAAAGCATGGAAAATGCTATGTATGACATTTAACTTGCAGAAGTAACATTTTAACTATCCTCCTGAGGGCTAGGTCAATTGAGATGTTCCAGCCAGTGGGGGAATCTGTATCTGTCCTCCCATGTTGCAGAGTTCCAACACTTAAATAAATCTGCTTCCTTTCTACCGACTCATAGCTTCCAAGCATTGGCTTTTGAGCAGTGAGCAGAGAGACTTCAGTCCAGTAACGATATGGTTCTCCATTTACTTCTGCCTGCAACTACCTTATGGATCAAATTGTGCTGATTCAAGTTCCTTCCCATCTTTCAAGATAATTCCTTCTTTTCTATTTCCATCATTTCTTATTTCAAGTCAGCCCTTAGTATGACATGGTAAGATATCTACCATTTGCAAAAGCCAAGTACCTGGAGGTTCGCTGCACATTCCGTGTGATCTCACGCTTCCACGCCTCTGTTCATGTTTCCATTTTTCTCCTGAACTGTGTCCTCATAGTCACTTGCCTTATCCTAATCTGCTAAGATTCAGCTCTCAGATACCGCACTCTCGACCTCTAGATTTGGGGGGTGTGGCCCTTCTCTGGGCTCTGTTTTTATTTATGCTCTCTCTCTCATAGTACTTCAGGCTGGTATTTGAATGATTCATACCGAATGAAGGCACAGCACAGAACAGAGCTTAACGTACACTTTATTTATCACCCTCTTCGCCATAATCTCTCACTGTAAATGGTCGCTCCCAGAGTCTTACTTCTTTTTTTCTTTTTAGACAGAGTCTCGCTTTGTAGTTCAGGCTGGCCCTGAGCTCACTATGTAACGCAGGCAAACCTTGAACTCAGCAATCCTCCTGTCTCTGCCTCCTGAGTGCTGGGATTATAGGCGTGAGCCATCATGCCAGGCATTGTGGGGTGTGGTACTGATTGCTGGTGGGCATGAGTCACCATACCCAAGATCACATCATTGTGTGTGGTTACTGGATGGAACCAGGGACCTTGTGCTTGCTAGGCAGGCACCGGAACCACGGAGTTAAATCTCTGGCCCCCAGAGTCTTACTTCTGTGTTTCACCTAAACATGATAGTTAAGCTTGAATTTTAAGTTATTTCTATGAAATCTGCTGTCATGTCTGGGTATCTCTGATATATACATGAGATGTATGGTGTATGTTAATAAGCTTTTGTTTGTTTCCTCTTGTTAATCTTTTGTTAAAGGCAGTCCCAGCTAGAGACTTAAAAAGTCAGAGAAAATAAGTTACTTTTCTTCCC